>APFE030621618.1:21672-37104 GCA_000404065.3 Pinus taeda
CTGCAGATGATCTGGGCTTTGGCACTTTAGGCTTAAGATGAGTAAAAATCATCTTATCCTCCTTGATGTCATATGCTGCCATCAATCTCTGCTGCTTGGAGGGTGTTGTTTTCAAAAATTGATCATACAGTTGAACTCTTAAGAGTTCATTTTGGGCCTTTATTTCCATGAATGACCCTTTGACTCTAGCTGGTTGCTTGCCCTGCTACCTTGAGGAGGATACCTCTGTTCTTTGCTGCATGGCCTGTTCCTGCTGAAATGAACTAGTGGCAGTCTGCTGGCTGGATTGTCTTTCTCTGCTTTGGCTTTCTTCTCTTTCTTCACTGATGTCTTCTTCCTCGGTCTGAGGGTCAATTCTTAGCCTCTTGGCCTCTGGTTGCTATGTTGACCCACTTGGAGGTGTGACCTCCTCTCTATCACGTTTTTTACCTCTCTCTTCATTGAGAGGTGTTTGCAAAACTGGGATTTGGGGTGGTTCAGCTTGCTGTAAAGGGGCATGCCCTTGACTTTGATCTTTTGAAGTACTGGGCTTCCTTGCCTCTGTCTCTTGCTGTTCATCCATTACCTCTTTGCCTTTTGTTGTAGTTGTGGTTGTAATAGATGCCTGCTGGGTAGTCTGTGCAGCTGCAGCAGTGGATGTACCTTCTCCCACTTGGACTGGTTGCTTGAATATGACCTGCTGACAGGAATCCAAGTCAAGAGTTTTCTCTAAATCTTTCACAGTTTGCTCCATTGTCTCCTCCTGAGTAAATTTTTTCTACCAATGTATTAGGCACCCATTCATCTTGGTTGGAAGAGTGTTCTATTTGTGGATATGGACAATGTTTATAGGCTAGCAGCCTATACTTGACTCTCCTAGCACTGATAAAACCTTCAGGGTCATAAGGAACCCACCAGAAGCTCCTTTTGAGTTTAAGTTATTGCCCCAATATTTGATCAGCTTCTTGCCAACCATCTTTCTTGTTCATGATGAATGGGCCTAGGTGGTCTCTGAATTTTAGGTTGGCTTTCTTCTTGGCACTATGGAAGTGTGTAAGGTCAGAATTGATGAGTTGCCTATAGTATTCCAGGGCAAACAACCTCATAGGCACATACCTTGGGAGCTTGTAGGGACAGAGCTCACAACCATAGATTCTGATGACTGTGTGATTTTGGTATAAATACCAATCACCTATTTGGTAGTTCCTGGACAACTGTAAGATTTTCTGCATATCTTTGGACAATCTGGCAGGAGGAGACCTCTTCAGGAGGCATGTAACTGGATAGACAAACTGGTGAATAAATTCACAGTAGGAGTAGGGAGAGCTCTGGACTTGATGAAAGACTGAAGACCAGAAGATGACAGATCTCGTCTCTCCCTGTGAATCCAACTTCTTGATGGGGCACTGGAAGCAATCTGTTTGATAGTACAAGAAGAGGTGATAGATGTATGATGAATATTTAAATATTGCCTCCCTGTCCATCCTCAGCAGTTGGTCATGTATCTTGTTGGCAATAAACTTGGCATAATTGTATTTTACAGCAGGAGGCTTCCCAAGGCTATATGCAGATAGCATGACCAGCACAGTTTCATCAACATGCTCATTTGTGGAGAACCCTAGGACAGAGGTTAACATGTCCACCAGCAGCTTGCCTACCTCATTGAAATTTGTATATGAAAAAGGAGGTGGCCCAGAAGGTTGGCAATCTGCTTTGATGAAAGTTTTGGCCACTGTAGCAGTGTCTGTGCTAGAGAGCTTGGAGCCCTCATCCAGCAAATACTTAATGGAAAAAGGGTATAGCAGCTGGGTTTGTTTGTAATTCAGCATCTGATTTATGGAGTCTAGTGTTATGTAGAAGAGGATGCTCCCAGATGGAGACTTCACAGCTCTGAGCTTCTGGTCATAATTTTCTGCACAGAGGTGAATGACTTCAGGAAAGACATTTACAGATGGAAGGAAGTAGGTAGGCATATTAGACTCCCATATGCCATACATGTCACTGTTGTCTAGGTGACTATTCCTTAGCTGGCAGAAGGTCTGTAAGTGGTTCCTCTCTGCCACAAAATCTGCAATGAGGAAATCACTGTCTACAAGTGGCATAGCTTCAAGCTCCTTATTGGGTGGATTAACAGGAGCAACATCCAGTGTAGATGGAGTGGCCATTTTTTATTTTAACTAGATATTTACTTGAGTTTAGGATTGGTGCAAAGGCTAAGGAATGCCCACTAAATTGTGTTTGACAGTGAGCAGCCCTGAGAGTATGAGGAAACTCTTTTCAGGTTTGATGAACTATGGGGCACTCTGTTGGAAGAAACCAGAGTGTGTTTGAGCTAATTAGCTGGTTTTTCAAGGGGAACTTTTAAAACAGGGATGAGTGTTTAGTTTTATGGGATTTTAGCCGGTAGCTCGGCTTCTCCAATTAGTTTTTATGGTGAATTTCACAGAAGGGCATGGGTTTCTTGCAGAGCCTTGTGGTGCAGGGATTTTACCAGGTCTTTGGGTGGTTTTAGTGGACAATTTATCTGTGAGGAGCTTTTGCAGAGTTTCTTTATAGGAATTTAGGAGAAAAATAGGAGAAATACGGGTAAAGTAGGTCGCCTGCGGCAAAACCTGGATTTCTCGGTGCGGGAGGCATCAAGCTAGATCAATTGTAGGTATTTGGGTTGACTTTGAGGGTGGCAGCAACTTTGGTGGGTGAATTCTCGATTTTGGCAGTGAACAACGTCTTTTCCATGCAGAGTGCTCCGGAAACGACGAATAAAAATGACAAACAATGGTCATTTCCTGACTTTTTATGCACTTTTGGCCCTTTGGCGCCTTTTTGGTGATGACATCAGCATGACGTCATCATGGGTCCGGGTACGGCAGGGTGATGTGGTAGCTGACGTGGGTGGTCAGGTGGCGGTGACACGATGGTAGGGCAGGCGGGTGGACAGACGACGTGGAGGTGACGTGGAGGCGCGATGGCAGAAAGGTGAGGTGATGTCACGCTGACAGGAGTGTGACGTCAGCGAGGGGGGATGGGTGGTAAGTGGTTTCCCCGGAGGCCTCATGGGCGGTAAGTGGTATGAGGGGGGGGGGCTCCGAACAGTGTGGGAGGCCGACGCGTGGCAGGGGTACGGCGGTGAAACCGCCAATCCCCCGGACGCAAAAGGTTGGGCACTTTTTATACAATATCGACCGCCCACCCTTGGATCGCATCGCCCACGATCGGATGGCCGACGGGGGAAATGATATGATGGCGCGTTAAAACAGGGGGACCCGCCAATTAAATTAATCGATTTAAACATAATACGCGTGGGGGTGGGTTTTAACATTAGGTTTTTCAGTTTTAGTTTAATCGCGCCCATTTATAAATGTTTTTATTTGAAAAGCATTATAACCAATGTATTTAGGGAAGAAAAGGGGTAGGAAGGGTTAATGAGGGCGGGGACCATGGATTTTGGGTTTTAAGCCAAAGTTTTTAAATTGAAAACCATAGTTTAGGGTCAAAGAGGGTTAATATTAACCCCTGATGGGTTAATATTCCCCAAGAGAGGGCTATATAGCTATAGTGCTAGGGGGAGGGTATTTATATAGATTTTTTGGGAATTTTTTCATAGATCTTTATAGAATTAGGGAAGGGGGGACTTAGGGAGCTAAATAATATATCAATTGTTAATATGACATTTGTGAGGTGAGTGTATAGGGGGAAATACTAAGTTTTAAGAAGTAAAACTTAGGAATGGAGGATGCGGGAATTGAGAATCAAGGTTTTACACAAAAAATGTGGCTTCTTTTCCTTGATTGAACTTCATAGTTTGACCTGGTACTCTGTCATGAACTGAAGTGGAACAAGACACTTGAGCAGATCTCAAGGTCTTTGGGGATGTTAGTAAATGATGTTTGGGGGAAAATAGGGGAAATTAGACATGCTTCCTATGTTATGTCCTCAAACCTCTGCTATGATGCCAATATCTTGAATGGAATGAGTCTTGTACTTGATAAGCCAATTGGTGATGGCCCTTCATTTCTGCAACCTTGCACTACTTACCCAACCTAGTAATCCTAATATTTTTTCTTCACTTGAAGTGGGTGCACTTGAATTAGCAAACCCTGATTGTTCTCTTTTTCTTTTAACTGTCCTCCTATCTAAATCTACCCTTATTTCTTCCAAGGACCCAGATTAACCAGTTGGGCTCCTTCATTTCTCTACCTAGCTAGTCATCTGCCAAGCTTGAGCTGTTTGGACAGGAAACATTCTCTATTCTGCAACAAGCAATTTAAAATGGCACAGTCCAAATTAGACTATTGGGCCATCCATGAAGTATGATTAGCAGTAGTATTTGTAGAGTGGGACACTGCCAAAAGATAGTAGTGGCATTTTGACTGGCCACTTTCCTGGTCTTTTTTTTGGGGTTCATTTTCACTTTTCTTTTGACCATTTGATTTTCTTACCTTTTGATTATTCTTTTAAGGCATACCCTCTTTTCATTTTTTAATTTTCATAGTATGTACACAAAATATGGAACCTTTGCAGCCTGCAATGATGAACATATTTAGCCCTTCCACTGTCAATCACAAAAGATGAAACCTATTGGTATAGGAACCTAACACAGTATCATGGTTATGGTTGTCATGCATGAGGTTATCGTATGCATTTGGTGTTGTCATGCATGATGTTAGTATATTGATATGATTATGTATATATGATAAGCCTCAGAAATGGGTAACTATATGGGATCATTCTGCCTATTATTTTCATTTAATCCACCATTATCAATAGTTTTGTTCATGTTTTTGAATATATTTATGTCAATAGAGTGAATGGGGATGGTCACTTTGCCATGTGGTCTAATGAGTGTTTATTGCAGATTTTTTGGACAATTTTGGACAAGGACCAGGAATTTATGAGAAAAATGGAAGCCAAACTCCAGGAAACAAGGCTCAAGACTTATAGGAGGATGTCTCCTTCATTAAATCACCCCTTCCTTGAATTCTTCATCAACAACTCCAAGTATAAAGACCCACATTGATGATTCCAAGGGGCAGCCAAGAAAGTCAAGTAGGGTTGTTGTTATCTTTAGTTCTAGGCAGCCGAGTTCCTTAACTTTAGGAGGGTTGTTGGGAGTCCACACTTGTATAAATAAGAAGGCTTCAAGCCTCAGTAGGTGTTATCGAGAAAACTAGTGTCCATTCAGAGCTGCGAGTCCCACTAAGACGAGTAGCTATCTTAGAAACAAACAAACTAAAGTCACTTGTGTTTTATGAGTCATATGGAAAGAGCTTAAAGGAGACTCATTTTTTGAGGAACGAGTGATGTTTTTGGATAGCAGCTAGTTCCAGGTAAGGTTTGGAACTTTTCAATCATGGCAGTGTAAAGAAGATGGCTAATAGAATCACTCGTCACAGTTGTTCCTCAAAAGGGGTAAACAATCAAATGGAGGCATATGATCAGCTAAAAAGGAGTGGAGGTGATGGTAAGAACATGACCAAGGCTCAAAGGCTGATGATTATGCGATCACAATGGTTATTTAATGAAGGATGGGTTCATTTTTTAACGAGCTTAAACTCTGGGGGAACATATGCTCATTCCTAGGTTTATTTTTTAACAAGCTTGAACTTCGTGTAAACCTACTAGTGCCAGTCGTATAATAAGGATGTCTCATCGATAGGTTCATTTTTTGGGGAGCTTGCCCCAGTTGAAACTTTGCTCTGCAACCTTTTTTTATGCAAGCTAGGAATGACCAACCTACGAGTTTAAAGGGATAATAACCTACAAACTAAGAAAATAAATGGTCGCTTTTCACTTGCATGCAAAAAGGTTTGCATGCCCCCAGGTATAAAGAAAAGTAGATTTTCCAGGTTACCATATGAAAGTTCTCACATTTGCAAGATTGCTCCATCTGTATTTGTAGACAAAACACTTCCTTGGCTCTGTCCATCAAAACAGACAAAGATGAATGGTGGGATACATCACTCACATAACTTTGATGAGGGAATCTTATTCCAATCTAATCCCATTTTCCTAAACGGACGTGTGTGTTAGACTAGTCATATATCCTTCATGGAAACCTACCCTATACCTAAAGTTTTCCTACCGAATTAGACCAGGGTGCATGCCCCCTTGGTTTAGCTACATTCACCAAATCACTAGCATTCATTAGGTGGATTGACTAGAGATTGATGAGATACTATTTGTGCAAAAATACCAGTTAGGGATGGCCCTTGATTAGTAGCTATATTTGAACTGGGGAATGAAAGCTGGTCTATGAGCTGGACCACTCTGCCTTCATGCGGAAAACACATCACTCGAAAGAGTGAGGAAACAATATCTCCCATGCTATAAATGTAGTCACACCCGAGTAGATTTTAATCTAATGGACCTTGGACTACCATCATGTTTAGGTAAATGGTTTTCCTTCTCAAAGTTATAAGCAAACTTGGAAGGATCCCTAACAGTCGACTGGTTCCTTTCTTGAAACCTGATAGATTTTGAATCTCAAGAAGAAGCGATGGCGAACCAAGCACTTTCCAAGCAGTTGAGGAAAGGATACTCACAGAAGCCCCTTCATCTATGATAGTACCAACCATGATCATTCTATAAGCTTGTACTATGATTCATAATGGTACATTAGATGGTAGATGGGGTCTGCCTAGTAGATTCCAATCGAAGGAAACGACTAGATTGCTTGGACGAGGGACCGAATAAACGACCAAGTAAATCTCTGAAGAACTTCCTTCTTATGGTAAAGGAACAGGTAGATTGCCCGCATGTTCATTGGATTTTGTGTTGAGAATTTGAACACTGTCATTCTCATTCTCTTTGGTGAATGTATCATCTGAAGGTGGATCTTTTGAAGGGCTGACTACCGTCTCGACCTGTTTACTTTGGTCTTGTGTGGACTCAGAGGATTTATCTTCAATGGTAGATGCTTCGACCGACCACAAAGGTGTGTCAGTTGGATTTTCAACTAGTGATGGACTCACCAAGAGTTTCCTGTATCCAGGAGGAAGACATAGTGGTGAAGTAGGATGGTTATCCAAGACTCTTTTAGCTTTGTCTAGGAAGGGACAACGGTGGATGGCATGATCACCTTCACATAGTCTACAAGGAATTTTAGATCTTCCTTTTTGTCCATTGACTTCGTTTTCACTAGTCAATGGTGTACTTTCAACATGATCGTGAGAGGTTGAGGACACTAGATTGTGCAAGCAGGGAGACCACTCCCTTAAGATCCGTGGGATGTAAGGACAATCTCAATGATAGTGGTCTCCCTTGCAAATGACACATGGAGATTTAGGTTTGGATGATGCAGTGTGTGGATTTTTGCCAGACGATGCATGGTTGCCACCTTTTGCCATTGGCTTCTTCTTCTTCTTCTCCTTCCCTTTACTCTTCTTCTCAGTTACTTGGTTTTTAGTTTTACTAGCTTCACCAAGCGAAGAGGAACAAGGAGAGGGAGAAACAAACAAAGTAGAAGGTTGGGGGGTAACTCTAGTATCATTGGGTTTCTGATTTGATTGCTCAGGAGTCACGGTGTTTTGAATGACAGAGGTCGAGAAAAGCCATACTGGCAGGCCAATTTTCAGTCCTAGAAGGGACAATGTGGCCATATGAGGTGCACCAACATCTCCCCAAGAGGAGAAGGGACTAGGATTCCCCCCAAGGGGAAATCCTTGATTGGTGGACTCCATTTTCTCAACCTAAGACCAATGAGGGAATAGTGATTTTATTCCGATTAAAATAAATTTTATAACACTTTGACACAACTTGCTTTTTCAATTTTTAAGAGTTGAGAAAAAGCTAAAGATGACTCTAGTCACCTTCGATTTTTAATGAGCCTAAAGTGACAAGTGCTCAAATGGATCTTTTCTTTTAAGGAGTCTGAAAAGGAATGAAAGTGACTACTCTGGGAATCTAGGCAGAGGGATTACTAAACCAAGCACAAAATTGCATAATACTTTTGAAGGTATAGCAGCCAATCTTCCCAAATCCTATGTTCAATGCATTGTGATCGATAGGGTGTAGACAGGACTTCCTAAGGATAAAGGATATAGCCTATTGTGGTCTCCCAATATATACTCAATGGTACATGGGAGCACAAATCTATACTGGCACTTTTCATATCAAAGAGGAGGAATCATCCAACCTACGATGAAAACAATAGTTACCAGGATTTATGATGCCAGAATACGTCTCTAGCCTAGACTTCTAAATGTTGTTCGTTAGGTTCCGAAGCATTTCTATGTTCATTGAAATTTATTTTACAGTTGATATTTCTTAAGAATTTTTCCTTTGAGGTTCACCATGTGATGTAGATATACAATTCCTAAATATGCAATCTAAGATGATAAGCAGTCGTTTACTTTCTTTTTGCAATGAAAATTCTAGCTACTAAGGAAACAGAAGTGAAATTCTATCAACATAGAGCAGAGAGCACACACTAAGATGCACTATCCTAAATCAATTTCCGCACGCAGTCTAAATGAAAATGCACATGCATGTATTTGTTTTTTGGTTTCTTAATGTGTGAATGAAAAAAGAATGCTAAGTACAGATCTGAACTATTTTCTTTCAAAGCGACAGTACTAACAATTTTCTTTTCAAAAATGAAAAGAAGATTAGGATGATACTTTGCGATTTCGAATTGAAAACCACTTTAGACACTTGAAATACTATTAATTCAAATCAAATACAATGGAAAAATTTTAATCAACTATCAAAAAGAGGAGGACTCTTTTATTTGACTAAAAATGACACTTGCGACACTTTCAAATCAAAATAAGAAAGTCCGGTTAAGCCACTGTTTGCAAAGGAGAAATGTAAATGATGAAAAATACATAAAAAACATTCACAATTCTTTATCAATGGAGACTGAATAATGCAAAGGAAGGGAGCTTCAACTATGACATACTGATCACAGACAACAAAACTACTGAATAAAGGTGAAGACAATGAAGAGAAAACCAAAATCTGGAGGCAAAAATAGTCTTACCTAATCATCACACCTGTAACATAGGGAAATAGGGATGCATCTCACCTGTAGCACATGGGAGGTGCAATGAATCTAGACTGCCAATGAGAGACAATGTGATGGTCTAGGGATGAGATTGGGCTTGGTTTTTGCTCACAGTTTGTAGCTTAGTTAAAAGATTTAGGCTGAGCTAATGATAGTCAGTAAACACGAAGCATAGGGGTTGATCTAATGAGGTTACTTGAGCTACCACCAGGGCACTTAGGGTGTTTTCAAGTTAGATGTTTAGTTCATAACTAACCTGGAGATTGACTGAAGCAGCATTGATCTACTTTGTAGTTGCATAGAAAAAGCATTTCGAAGGCTAGTTGGCTTAACTTCAGGCTCTATTTATAGTTTATAAATCAAACAAATAGAAAAAAGAAAACAAGCTATTCACTCCCCAGTGGAGTTGCCATTTTGTTATCGAGAAAACTAGTGTCCATTCAGAGCTGCTAGTCCCACTAAGAGGGGTAGATATCTTAGAAACAAACAAACTAAAGTGACTTGCATTTTCCTTTATGAGAAATAGATGAGAGAGAAGCAGAGAGTACCAACCTTAGTCTTTCTCTTGGCTCCTTTCTTGTTCCTCTCCCCTTTGACAGATCTTTGCTACTCTTTCCTTACTTGTCCTGCTTCAAATAACACCTGTAGAGTCAAAGTAGCATAATACCATCAAAGCATAGAGATCTATAACCATAAACAATATAGGATCAGATATATATTAACCATACAAATGCATATATCAATACAAGATTCAGAGATATACAAGAATATGGAGGAAAACTCAAATAAATTTATTGATAGAAGTAGTAGAAGAGAGGATTACAACCCATTGATCTGACCTAGTGCCATCCTCCCAGCATGAAGGCCCCTTTCACCTCATGAAAATCTAGATCATCCAACACTATGATGTTCCACAGGGAAACCAATAGCACTTCCTTACAAGATACAAAATTCTAGCCTCTGGATCTCTAGGATGAGGGATCCATATATAGATATTTGCAGGTGGGTGAGTCAGCTTCTGGGATTTTGATTAGTGTCATCTCTCTGATAGTTCTTGGTTCTACATGGAGATTTCATGATCTCTTACTCATCCCTGGGTGAATTTAGAGAGGCAAGTGTCAAATGGGCAGTTTCTAGAAGATTCTCTGGGTTTCCACCTAGGCAACTGCCTCTACCATTTGTCTGCTCTCACTCATTGCACCCTAAAGAAGGGATTTTCAGTATGCATCACACTTTCTGCATGTGGTAGGTGAGATGCATCACACCCTTAGCACTGAGTAGTCTGTATGGTCTAGTTTTGACCAGTTCTGAGTAGTTTTTCAGAGAGAACTTCTGGGAGATGATGTAATCAGCTGACTTTGTTCCTTTAGGGTATGAAACAACAATTTTAGGGGCTTAGAAGCCCTTGGTTTATGTACATATGAGATTGGGGTTGCAATGCCCAAATATTTCTATAATAGTAGGTTATCCATTTCATAGCATATTTTCGCACTTTTGTGCAGCCTTGTACTCAGCTCAGTTTCAAGTTCTTTTTGAAGATAGTTTTGTGATGTAACTGCAATTTTTTGATCAATGAAGATGAACCAAGTTTTGAACCAACATTGATCCTTTCTAGAGGGCTAAAGCTCTTGAGTTAGGGCCCAACCCAAGTTTCCCAGCACCTGCTTTGTGTATTTATATGCTTTTGCTTGCATTCATGAGATAATTTCTGTTGTTTAGGTTAAATCTTGCTTTGTTAAATTAGGTTGCTTTTGATGGTTAGAATAGTTGTTCTTGCTTCAAGTTGCTTAAGTAGTTTGCTGCAGTAACAGAAAAAGATCCAAAAAGGCTACCAGTAGGTCTTGATCTCCTTTCTCCCTGCTTGGGACCATGATTTGAGGTCGAGGCACTACTGCTGCCACCAAAAACACAGTCTTTGCTCTTCCAATGCAATTTCTAGTGTGATATTTTGAGTTGGAGAAGTTGATATTAGTTTCGATTCACATGCTTAGATCCTTTCATGTTCATTTACCTTTTCTTTCTCACATAATGGTTTGCTCATAAATTTATGTTTAGCATTTCTCTGGTTTTAGGTCAGATTTTAGGTTAAAATAAACAAAACTCTATTTTTCAGTTCTTGCTTTGGCCAGTTTCGATAAGTAAGTGTGAAGCTCTCTTGTAGAACATTCCATCTTACCATTCCTCCATAACATAGCCTGTACCAATTCATCTCTTAATATTCCCCACTCATTCACCTCATTTCACCAATCTGCCCTAATTTCTGTGTTTCTCAATAGAATTGCTTTCTTACCCTTTGAATAAATCCAACCATCTCCTCTGTTCCTGATATTCATTGACAGAGTCCTAGACCTCTCAACACCTTCATTAAGCCTTCATTTCCCTTTTCTTATCATTTTTCCACCTTCAAACCTCCAAAAACCACTTTCGGCCTCCTCCTGTAGATCCTCCTATAGAACCTCCTGTAGATCCCTTGTAGCCTCCTTTAGAAGTTCATGCGAGTGATTTTTCGAAGTCTTATCACAATGGAAGTATCCAGAAGGGTACTAGGAACTTCTTAGGACCTCTCCACACCCTTTTCACCTTCTACAAAAGCCAATCCCATCTTCCTTGGCCACCACACCTCTGCACAGTCACAACTAGTCAAACCATAAGCATAATAATTCCGCATAAAAATACTCAAAAGTACAAAAAGATGATCTTTTCTCATTTCTATTTAGAAGTAGCCTGAATAAGTGCAATTACCTTTTCAATAGTCAATGGCACCCATTTTAGTAGTTTCCATATCTTTTCTTGCAAAATTAGGGTTTGTTAGCGTTTGCTAGGGTTTGTGTTTCATTTCAGTTTTCCTTCTCTTTCTGTAAGTAGAATAGCCCCTGTAGAGTTAGCTTTATTCTATCATAGTAAAATATTCTTCTGAGAACTCATAGAAGTTGGATTAAGCTCCTAGCAAACCTGTGCTAGCTGATCAAGAGGCAGCCTGCAGTAAGAGCTAGTACTTGTGCATACAACACCATCGCTTCCAAGTTTGTTACGAACTACCAGGTTGATAAAAGTAAAGAAGGAAGCCCTAGGAGTTGCAACATTATTACTGCAATACTGGAGCTCACCACTCTTTTTGGAGCCATTGCTAGGGAAGTGTCAGATTATTTTGTGATTACTGCTTTTCTTTTATTTTCTACTGCAACATTCTGCTAAGTAGTTTATTTCAAAAAAAGTAGAGTAGTTGTTTCATTTCAATTCTGCAAAAGTAGATTAGACATTTCCTACTTTCATTTCAATTCTGCAATTTCATTTTAGCAAGCGTAGATTAGACATTTCCTACTTTCATTTCAATTCTGCAGTTTCATTTCAGCAAGCGTAGATTAGGCATTTCCTTCTTTCATTTCAATTCTGCAAAGTAGATTAGTCATCTCTTGCTTTCATTTCAATTCTGTGATTTTCATTTCAGCAAGGTTTATTTCATATTAGTTGCAATTTGTTGTTCAATCCATTTCAATTTTTGCAGGTACAATCAGAAAAAGAAACACAAAAATCACCCAAAAAAAAAGAGATTTCCTTTCATGCCTTGTAGGAATAGAGACAATTCAGGAAAATTCCTACCCAACACCCCCACCACATCACTGAGTCACCCTTCTCTCTTCTTTGGTGGCAGTGATCCAGAAGAACCTATACGTGAACTTCCAGAGATATACAAAGATCCTATAATATAAGAAGAGCAAGAATCCATTCCTCCTGAGACCATGGCTGAAAATAGAAATGCTAGAGGAAATGGGGAAAGAATAGAAGGTGCCTTTCCTATCTGAGAGACCAATGGGGACACAAAAATGAAAAGCATAAGTCCTTCAGCCTTACCTCATTTCCATGGACTAACTACCGAAGATCTTGATATTTTCTTGTTTGAATTTGTTGTTCTCTGTCAAACCTATGACTATGCAGAAGACGAGCAAAAGTTGAAATTGTTTCCTTCTACTCTCAAAGATGCAGCCTTGCGCTGGTTCATGGGGTTACCTGGAAACAGTATTGCAACTTGGCCTTAGATGCAACAAGCCTTTAACAAAAAATACTGGGACTACTGCAGGTCAAAGGATACCAAGGAAGAAATCTTCTAAATCACCTTCGGTAGTGATGAATATTTAGAAGACTATGAAGAGAGGTTTCAACTCAGTTTTAAAAGGGCTAGGTGCACAATTGACCCTGAATCTCTGAAGTTGGTTCTGCTCAGAGGAGTCCCTGAAGACCTTCTATATACCCTCCATTTGCTAGATGGGGGAGACATCTACCAACTACCTTATGATGACATAAACACTGTGTTTTGAAACCATTCCAGGCCAGCCAGAAAGAGAGGTAGGGGAAGTCAACCTTGAGCCAGTACATCCTCATCTAGTTCATCCCTTAGGAATGAACTTGAGAATCGGCTGGAAGATTTCAAGAGTGGGGTGAGGCAGACTCTTGCCATGCAAATGGATACCTTGCATATCAAAAGGAAACAAGAGGAAGCTAAGAGGGCTTTGGAAATCTTTCGTCCCAGGTGCACCAGAAATCATCCTAGGAATGAATGTCCATTACACTCTATAGAAGTGTGTTTAGTTTGTGAACAAGACCATCCTATGAATCAATGCCCTTCCTTGCCCGGAATCAAAGCTGCATATCAGGGGGTTGAAGGAGCCACCGAACCACTCTATATCATGAACCAAAGGAGGCCACATGGACCCAGACCTTACCAGCAGGGAATGCAAGGGACATCCCAGAGCTATTACAACCCCAATCAAGCCACTTCCATGCCTTCTTGGAGTCCCCCTGCTCATCCTTCCTGGTCCACACCCCCTCCTTGGTCATATCCTCCTCAATACCAGGCTTTGCCAGTTGCTCACTCATTTCACTATTATGCTTAGCCACAGCCTCAGTGGAATGCACCTCATCAGGGGTGGAGGCCCTAGTATAACTCTCCTCCTACTCTTTTACCTCCACCACCTGCTCAACCACAACCATTACCTCTTGCTCCTTCAAGACAACCCCAAATACCTGCTCAATCGAACTCAAACCCCAACAACAGACAGGCCCAGTAGGTATATAGTGGAGAAACATCATGCCCAACCTATGCTATGGAGATTCAGGAGATTAACCAACGATCTGGGAAGATTCTCCCAAATAGCCAACCTCCTCCTAAGGAGGGTGAGGAAGAAAAAAAAGAAAGTAAACCAAAAGTCATTCCACCCTTTCCTGATAGACTAACTGGAACCACACAACCAACCCCAAAAGAAATTGAACTTCTGGGAGAAATAAAATAGTTATGTGTAAAAATACCACTTCTCCATGCCATAAAGGATGTGCCTATATACAACAATATGACCAAGGATAAGTGCTTCAAGCACCCAGGCAGGCGCAAGAGAGATGCCCCAACTATCAATGTCATAGGACAACTATCCGACCTGATGTTGGGGTAGGTAATCTATCCAAAATATATAGACCCTGGGAGTCCTGTTGTTGATGTCCACATCAATGGCACCATAATCCCCCATACCTTGATTGATCTAGGGGCAACCATTAATGTGATGACTAGGGACACTATGCTCAAACTCAATCTTCAGGGTTCCCTGAGAAAGACCTCAACAGTACTACAGTTAGTAGACCGCTCCACCATGACCCCTGAGGGGATTATGGAAGATGTAATGGTCTATATTGATTCCTAGGAGTACCTTGTTGATTTCTTGGTTCTCCATCTAAAGGAAAAGCTCACTGGGTATCCTCTCATCTTGGGAAGACCTTGGTTGGCTATTGCAGATGCCTACATCAGTTGAGCTGGGAACATGACAATCAAGAATGGGCATATTTATAAATAGCTAGTCCTATATCCTCCTACCCAACCTCTGCTAGAACATGATTTACCTCTTTGGTTGGAGGAGGAAGATGAGGATGAAGTCTATTCCGCACCACTCTGTACAATAGCAGCTACCATGGAGGGTCCAAAAAACCGAGGATGATCTTATTGAGAACTTGATTTAGAATCCACCCCCGAGTGTGTTTCCCTTAGAAGAGCTGGTGGTAGAAACCCAAGCCAATGTTTTAGTTGATCTCTATGTGGCTGATTCGACCTCTCTCCAAGTTAAGAATGTGGAATTTCGCCCAGAAAAAACTTTGAAGATCAACTCATCCCTATCCACCTCTCAGGAGAAAGAACTGTGTAGCTTATTGAAAAATCACTTGGATGCTTTTGCTTGGAGATATAAGGAGATGAAGGGAGTCCACCCTTTAGTCTGCACTCATCAAATTTACATTAAAGAAGATTATAAACCAATCAAGTAGCCTCAAAGGAGGATGAATCCATCCCTTAAGGACATTATCAAAGAAGAACTGCAAAAGTTGTTGGATGTAGGATTCATCTACCCCATCTCTAACAGCGAATGGGTTTCTCCTTTGGTGCTAGTGCCAAAGAAAAATGGGAAGTGGAG
>APFE030621619.1:26849-52179 GCA_000404065.3 Pinus taeda
AGACTTGTTGTAGATTAATATATCATCAAAAAATACTAACACAAATTTTCTAAGGAAGGGTTTGAAAATGGAATTCATCAAACCTTGAAATGTAGAAGGTGCATTAGTAAGGCCAAGAGGCATGACCAAAAGTTAGTAATGACCCTCATGAGTTTTAAATGTTGTTTTTGGAATGTCTTCAATATTCATTCTGATTTGATGATATCCTGAGCGAAGATCCAACTTGGTGAAGTAAATTGATCCATGCAAATCGTTCAATAATTCATCAATGATAGGAATGGGAAATTTATCTTTAATAGTGAGCTTGTTTAGCTCCCTATAATCTGGACACATGTGCCATGATCCATCCTTATTGTGAACCAATACTACTGGAGCAGAAAGAACTTTGACTAGGTTGAATTATACCATCCTCTAACATTTCTCCAACCATACGTTCAATTTCACTCTTTTGGACATAGGGATATCTGTAAGGCCTGATGTTTGGAGGAACACTTCCTCGAATCAAATTGATAGCATGATCATGATCACAAATAGGTGGGAGGCCTTTGGAAGTCTCAAATACCTTGGAATGATTGTCCAAGACTTTTTAGAGATCTAGAGAAATGGATGATTTCGATGTGGGAACCTCTAGTGAACATAATTGTGCAATTATGCCTCGTTTTTATTTCTTTAGAAGCTTTGTCATTCCATTAGAGCTGATTATATTTCCCGATTTCCCTGCGATACCCTTTAATTCAACTTCCTTTCCTTATGCAGAGAATTTCATGAAAAGTTCTTGAAAATTAAAAGCTATTATACCCAAGGATTGTAGCCATTGGAATCCTATTACAACATCAACACCACCCATTGGAATGGAAAGCATTGGACTATTCAATACATATTCTCCCATGGATAGCTTGATATTATGGCACTTTCCTGAGAAATTTATGGTTCCTCCACTTGGAACCATCACTTGACACTTTGGTGCTAGATATAGGAAGCAATTCAATTCCTTGGCTATCTTACAATGAATAAAATTATCGGTACTTCCCGAATCAATCAACACTATTACCTTTTTCTTCTTGATATGCCCTTCTATCTCGATAGTTTGAGGAGTGGTAATTCCAGCCAATGCATTAAAAGATATGGTCAGATTCATTTCTTCTTTTGACATTTCTTGTTCCTTTTCTTCCTCCTCTTTAAAATCTATGTAAAATAATTTCTTCTCAGCACACTTATGACCTTTAGTGTATTTGCTATCACAACTGTAACAAAGCCATTTTTCTATTTTTTCTTCCAATTGTTATGGTGTCAACCTTGTAGGTTTTGGATGGCTAGGGGTAGCAACACTTCCATATTTATGATTGTGAGTGGTAGACTTCCTTGTTGCCATATTTTTTCTTTCCATTTTTCTTTCCAACCTGAATGCCTTTTCCAATGAATCTGGTTCCTAAAGGTGAACCTCATGTTGGTTATTATCTTTTAAATTCCATATGAACACATCAATCCTATGCTCCTTTGGAATATCTTTTACCCTTATATTCAATTTTTGGAAGTCCTCAATATGCTCCATCATTGAACCCTTTTGTTTGAGATTTATCAATTGGCTAAAAAAGGTATTGTTTTTTGTATCCTCATAATGTGCTATCATTTCATTCGTGAAAATAGCCCAAGTGACAATTTGTTTACGAGAGCAAAGCCATCGATACCATACAAACTGATTTGGTTCCAAATATAAAGTTGCAATGCATACTTTTTGCGTGTTTTGCACATTATGGAGATTGAAAAATTGCTCCATTTGTAGTATCCATGTTCTGGGATCCTTGCCATCAAACTTCCTCATATCAATCTTTGGAACATGGTGGTTCTTCAATCCAACGTTAGAGTCTATGAAAGCATGATTAACATTTATTTTATTCTCATCATGAGTTTCCTTTACTACCCTTTCGCCATTAGTAAGCATTTCTTGTAGAAAATTTGTCAAATATGTCTTCAAATCTTCCATGCCTATCTTCAAATCGTCCATCTTAGCTTCCATGCCGTCCATCTTAACTTCCACGCCGTCCATCTTAGCTTCTACGCCTTTTTTTAAACCATCCATCTCAGCTTCCATGCCATACATCTTACCTTCTACGTCTTTCTTTAAATTGTCCATCTTAGATTCTGTTACTTTTTGTGCGAGTGACATTTGTTGCACTTGGTCTCGTAATTTTGATATATCATGTTGCATTTCTTCCTTTCTTCATGAGTCATGCTAGAGCTTTCAGGTTGCTTACTAGGTGTTTCCATTTTCTTTCTTCGGGGCATCAATTACCGATAATAATTCTGCACTATGCCCTTTGAATTCCTTCAAACTAATTTTTCAAACCAAGCTCATGCAAAAATTAAAAAAAAAAACTACACACCTTTTTTTTTCACTTTGTAAGAGCTTGATATTGAATATGATGTATTTCTGTAATTTTGGATCTCCAAGGTCTAAGATTTCTTCCTGTGGTAACCCTCTGAGTAATAATTTCTAACTCTGCAAGTCTGATCAAGATTGGATTCTCCAATGAAGATTTATGCCAAATCTCCCATTATGACCTGAGTATAGACTTGTTCACTAGAGGAAACTTGTACGACGTGCCGCTAGTCACTGTTTTAACCTTAGGTTCTGAAAATGGTACCCAAAAAACTATAACCTGTCCTCTTTCTGTAACTTCTTGCGAAAATTCAACTGATGCTCAGAGAGAAATTTATGATGATTTTCCCAAGGTGACATGTTTGGAATGTAATTCGAGGGTCTGCGAAAACCGTAACTTCCTTAGATTATATCTCTGAAAATATAATGAGATAGGATATGAAATTCAGAGCGAAGGTTCAAATCGATTGCTTCTCAAATGGGTTTTTGTTTTTAGCTTCTGAAACTTTGTAGCGAAAGAGTTATAGCAAAAAATCCACGATGACCTGTATGGAGCAGTGAAACCCTAGAATCCAAAGCTCTAATACCAAACGTTATGAAACCAGCTCACAAAAAGATAGAAAAGATAGATCAACACCTTAGAATTCAGCCTCTTCGAGGGGGAAACCTCATTTACATTACACAAATGAACAATTCTTAGATGATTCAAATGACAAACTTCCTTCCTATATATAGGAGTCTAAGGGGTCACAATATAATCAAGCCGACCTAACAATAATAATATAAATGCACAAAAATAACAATAGTGGGATTCTATGGGGCACAGTAATAACAATATGGGGACAATAGGGGCACAACAATTACAATAAGGGATATAATGACAGTATTAATGGGGGAATCACTAGTATTATAGAGACCTAACAAATCACATGAGATAGTTGTGATTATTACAACAACTTTCCAATTCTAGGTATTAACATTTTGGTACATTGAACTAGCCTCATTACACATCCCCTGAATGTTTGAATTACCCTTCTTGACATTAAGAAACCAAGAATATGTAGAGATAAATTGTTGTGATGACATTAACATTATTGCATTCCATAATTTACTTACCTGGAACCAACTTATGGACTATGTTACCATAATGCTCCTATAATTTCCCTATTTGCTCATCTTGATGAGGGTCCTAACACTCATACTAGGACGAGGTTGTTGACCACAATTAAAATGCATGTAAAATCTAGGATTATAACTCCACCATCCATCCCAATTGAGAGCATGTACCACATACAAATTAAATCCAAATTTCCCTGCTTCCAAATTCATGACAACTATAATCATATGATGAGCCTAGGCCATATTTTCATAAAGGATTATTGTTAGAAATTGTAGCAAGGAAGGCTCAATTTGAATTTTGCCTTATTCAAATTGAGTAATTTGAGTTTCCACCTCACCAGGATGACTTGGATTGCAGTTAGCTAGAGTGACATGGCCTTGTTTACTAGTTAACTTGGTAAATTTGAGTTATAGGCTAGAAGTAGAGTTGTGCATGTAGTGATTGATAAAATTTAGCATTCTAGTTTAGTTATTTTCAGTTGAACTCAGTGATTTGAGCTCAAGTAATTAATTGATTCATTTGAAGGTTAGCTGAGTAGTAGAGTTGTTGTTAACTCAGTGATATATCAATTAAACTAGTCAATCAACTAAAAATATCCTATACATGCATGGAATTCGAATTGTCTAGATAGAGTGGAGGAAAAGACACATTGTAATTATCAATTGTATACTAGTTGAGTGGATAGGCTTGGCATTGATGCAGGTGAGCAATTCCTTGGGATTTTCACAAGGAAATAGGAGGAAATTCCTATCTTTTAGTAGCTAATTTCCTCAAGGATTGCGCAAGGAAATAAGAACAAGTTGGGGCTTTGAATTGGTTAAGCGTTGGCCAGAGTAGGACAATCAATAGGAGAACATGTTTACAGTGCAGGGTGCGCTTCTAGATTGAAGAAAGACATTGTATTAGTTTCTCATTCTCATATGATTAATGAAAAACAACGAAGGGGTTTTTCCCAGTTGGGTTCCCCTATAAAATCATTGTGTTCTTGTGGTTTTGATGGTTGCATGTCATTGCATGTGTTTCTAAATTGTGATTTCCATTTTGCAGTATTGTAGAGGAAATTTGTAATCTCTTGATTTTAGTTCAATTTCATCAGTAGTAGCAAAATTCTATTAATTTCTACATTGTATCAGAGCATAAATCACATTAGAAACCAGTTAATAGATCTTCTCCTTTAGAAATTTCGATTTGCGGATTCAGTGAAGAAGTTTTCTTCCATGTGGGAAAATGTCTTTCAACGGATTGAGATTGGAGTATACCTTGGAGGTAACCTCAAATTTCATAGCTTGGAAGGACATGATGGAAGTTGTACTCAATGATAATGGAGTGTTGGAGTACACAAAAGCCGACATTCCAAAACCAATAGTATCATATGCACAATAGTTAGCCTAGTGGAAGAAGGATACAACAAAAGCCAAGAGGATCATCCTGGAGGGCGTGAGAGACCACATAGTCTTGAATTTACATGGCAAGGAGACTCGATTTTCTATGTTGAAGACCCTCAGTGAGTTATTTGAAAATGGTATTGATGCAAAGAAATTCGCATTGAGGGACAAGCCTAAAAACATCTGCATGTAGAAAAATGAAACCATTCCACATTACCTCTCCAGATTCACTTAGTGTTGAGATGAGTTGGAGGAGTTGAAGAAAATATACCCTCTTTAAAGCTAGTAAGCGTAGCTCTCCTAAGCCTTCCAAAATCTTGGCACAATTACCCAAGACTCTGTAAATTGAAGGGATAAATTATCAAATTCAGAGAGACTTTGGTTCAATTTGGTGTAAAGAGAAATTCAGAGGAACACAACAGATGGAGTAACATCTAAATTTTATGAGGAAGATAAATTTTCCTTGGATGGGAAGGGAAATAAATCTAAGGGAAAGAAGGCCCAAAGCAAGCCAAAGCCCATCTAGAACATTGGGATGAAGAAGGACCTAAGCAAGATAAAAAAAAATTACTACCATGAATATGGGCACTATGCAACAAAGTGTCCGCACAAGAAGTCTAACAAGAAGCCTTCAAGAGGAGAAGGAGGTGAAGCACTTGCCTCAAAATTCGAATGAGACTTCACCCTAATTGTATGCATGGTTAGCGCTCTAGTGGGGAGTGTGTGGTATCTAGATTCAGATGCCTCATTCCATATGATGTGATGTAAATAATTATTCAGTAGACGAGAGGAGAAGGATCTCCAAATGTACATAGAATGTGGGGATGATGGGAGGTATAGTACCAAAGGAATTGGAATCATAACCTTTAAGAGGGATTTAGGTTCCCATCTTCATCTAAAAGATGTTATGTATGCACTTGGGCTGAACAAGTACTTGATCTCTGTAGTTGTATTGGAGGATAAAGGCTATGATGTTGTTTTTAGTAAGGGGAAATCCTTTCTGAGACATGTAGCTACCGGGTAAGTGAAACAAATTGGAGTTAGAGTGAAAAATATATACAAAATTGAGGTGGAAGTTTGCACTACAATGAGTAGCAAGGCAAAAAAGGTGCAAAGTTGAGATGTTGGAGAACTCTAACACAGACACATCGGACACTTACACCATGGGGCCTTAAAAATCATGTAGCAGATTACTATCAGTCTCTCAAAATGCACCCTTGACCAACATGACGTCTACAAGAGATGAACATTGGGGAAATATGTCAAATCCACCTTCCAAGGCCGAGATAACAGAGTTGGAGTAATCTTGGAGTGAGTCTAATCTGATGTATGTGGACTATTTTCTACAACCTCTAGAACAAAACATATGTATCATGTGATTTTTGTTGATGATTTTTCTAGAAAATGTTGGATATTATTCATGTGGAAGGAGGATGAAGTTTTCTCAATTTTTTTTGAGTTCAAAGCATTGGTTGAAAAGGGGATTGGTCAGAAATTGAAAGCCTGAGAAGTGACGATGGAGGAGAATTGATTTCTAACACCTTCAAGGAATTTTGTGCCAAAGAGGGTATTAGAAGAGAATTGATAGCACCCCATAACTCACAAAAAAATGGGGTGGCTGAAAGGAAGAATATAAGCATAGTGGGAGCAGCAAGAGCCATGTTGCATGATAAAGGGCTACCATTAAATCTATGGGAAAAAGCATGCAACACCACAATTTATTTGAGGAATAAGAGCCCTCATAGAATACTTGGCATGATCACACCTGAAGAATCTTTCTCTAGGAGGAAGCCAGATGTATCTCATTTCATAATTTTTGGAGCTACTATGTATTGTCATGTCGCGAAGGATAGAAGGAATAAATTGGAGCCTACAACTGCGAAGGGAGTCTTTGTAGAATACAAAAAGACACCATATAACTACAGGGTGTATTTTTCCTCACTCAGGGTGACAATAATGAGGAGAGATGTCAAATTTGATGAGGAGAAGGCTATGAGATGATCTCTAGAGTGAGAGTTGAGTATCCCACCAGAGGAGGAGCTTTTAGTTCCTTAGGAGGAGCCTTAGACAGAGCTTCAGGATGTTGTGGAGTGACCACTTGTAGAAGATAAGACATGAGGTCAAGTGGAGGCACCCACTCAACCAGAATCTTCTAGAGAGGGAAGGAAGAGAAACATAGAAGTTTACAGATTGGTACAGGATGCAAGGGAGCATGTGGGAGCTCCTACATCTCAGCGTTGATATAGGAGGTCACTGGACAAGCACACTAGGTATATGGCTCTCATAATAGAACTCATTGAGTCAAAACCTTCTTCATTTGAGGAAGCAATTTCTTAACTGGTGTGGGTTGATGCCACGTTGGAGGAGTATGAATCCATCATGAAGACATTGTATGGGAGGTAGTGTCAAGACTAGATAACAAGTAAGTGGTTGGTTCTAGGTGGATCTACAAAGTGAAGCATGTAGCTAATGAGAGCATCTAGAAGTATAATGTTATATACCTAGGGGGGGTAATATGGGGTTCAAAGGGAGGTACCCAAGGTAATAATGGGATGGCCCATAGTAATAAATAAGGTGGTTAACCCATATCATGTAAGGGACCACAAGTAGTTAGTAATAATGTAATGGGCCCATGGTATTAGTTCGATGGTATGAGGGAACCATGATAATGACCCATGGTATTGTATGTATGAGGCCTATATAGAGGCTAGAGAGTCCACATGGAGAGGTGTCAAGGAATATTGTCAAGGATTATTGTATGAACAGGCATATGGATTGTGGAGTATTCTCCTTCCTTAAGGAGTGATTGTATGGTGTTGCCCTACCTTAAGGGTTTGATAATAAAGAAGAATTTCTATATTCAAATCTTGTTATTTCTTGGGTTTATTTCTATTATCACATATTTGTGGATCAGAGTTATAACATATAAGGCCAGATTTGTGGCCAAAGACTTCTCTCAGGTAGAGGGAGTGGACTATGAGGAAACATTTGCCCCAGTGGAAATATATTCCTTGATCATAATCATTATAGTATTAGTTATGCAGATGGGGTGGAAGATCCATTAGATAGATGTGGAGATCACCTTCCTCGATGGTGTTGTTGAGGAAGAAATTTACATAGAGTAGCTAGAGGGATTTGAGACATATGATAGGGAGACAGATGTGTGCAGACTTAGGAAAGCCCTATATGGTCTCAAACAAGCGCCTTGAACATGGTACACTTAGATTGATACATATCTCAGTGGATTGGGCTTCACCAAAAGTGAATTAGATGCCAATATTTATGACATTGTGGTAGATGGCATCTTGGTATTGTATGTTGACAACTTAATATTTGCAAGGGATGAGTAGTTGATCCACTCTTGCAAGGAGGATCTTGGGAGAGAATTTGAGATCAAGGACATGGGCTTGATGCATTATTTCCTTGGGCTGGAAGTATTGTAGTGTGATGGTGAGTTGTTTTTGGGTCAGGGGAAGTATGCCTATCGAATAATTCAAAGATTTCACATGGATAACTACAAGCATAGGGATGGTGCTTGAATTATTCAGACCAATTGCAATGCTTATGAAGCTTAGGGGAAGAACTTTCAAATAGAAAAAGTTTGGGACCCAAAATTTTGAAACAAAATTAATGAATTTAGGGTTACAAATCCAAAGATAGAAATTTTGATCGAACAACATTAACATCAATAACCTTGGAGCTATAAATAGAAAAAAATACTAATCAATTCAAAGTTTGAAATCAAATTCAATGTATGAGAAGAAATAAACCAAAACATTGTGGAATGAATGTTGGGTAAATTGTGAAGATAAAAATAGATTCATTGTTATGGGGTTTGAAGTAAAATCCAACATTTTTTAAGTCAAGGTTTTGAAACAAAAGTTCATAATTTTAAAGTATAAATAATTTGCAATTTCTAAGTACATCCCTGAATTCGGTTTTCAAGGGTTGATGTAATAAACGTAGATCATACCAATAAAATTTGTATATCTTCTTGGGGTTTCATTAAGGAACAAGAATTTTGAAATATGGATAAATACCTCACAAGGTTTTCCAACAAATCGCTCATAAGGATTTGTGAGTATCTGAGATCAACCAAAATGTTTTGAAATTTCCTTTCTTCATTCTACCACCTTTTTTAGGCTTCTTTGTTAGGATCAAGATGCTTGAGCCCTACAACTTATGGTAGCGCTAATGGTGTATAATATCAATTCCTATGCAAATGGAGCCTGCTTGTGTGCCAGGTTGGAAAACTACCTATGAAAAATGCATGGTTTTATAGTGACAAGAACTGGTGCATAAATATGAATAGAGACACAATGTTATATCTCGAATCTATGTTTAGGCATATATTTTGCTAGGCCAAGAAAGAAAATACCATATCTTCAAATTCTATGAAAAATGCTTGGTGTTATAGTGACAAGAATTGGCGCATAAATATGAATAGAGATACAATGTTATTTCTCTAATGTAGTTTTAGGCACATATTTTGCTAGGACACGAAAGAAAATACCATATCTTCAAAGTAGGGCATTGTTATTGGGTTTGGTGCTTGAAAATGTTCACAACTGGGCATTACTCTTAGAACTGATAGTTGATTAGAAACTTTACCAATTCATCTTTATGCTTACTTGAGGTAAAGGCATTTTTAGAGGATTATTTTTAGGCTTTAAAAGGGTTAACAGGAAAAAGTTATAGATAAATTTATAGTTATTTTAATTTTTTCAAATTTATGGTGGTAATCATAATCATTAAAGTAAAGAAGATGAAAATATTTTTGTCATTATTTTGCAATTATTTATTTAGGTGATGGGAAATGCCATAATTTTTTTTTCCAATATGTTTTTTTGTATATGGAAAGGTGTAATTTACATTATTTAGTATCTACTAAATTCCCTTCACATGTATGACATGATATTCTAATTTGTGCAACATCTAATGTTCGGGCAATATCAAATTCCCCGTAGGATTCGAATAATTTCATAAGATTCTAGTACTACTATGTTCATAATGTGCATTCAAACTAGATAAAAAAATTAATATCCAAGTTAAAAACTAATATCATAAGTTCAATGGATATGACCCTCATAAAAAAAATGTAGATATGCATGACGAGTTAATTCTTCAACTAAAGGAAGTGTGTCATCTACTAGTTAACCAACACTTCTCCTTGCAGGTACTCTTCATAATGTATTTGACCCAGTTGTAAGCCCACTCTCATTTTGGATAATCTATCAACCTTCGAATTTAATTCCCTATGAATGTGATCAAATGATATAACCCTAAATATTCTAACCAAATCTATAATTGTAATCTCCCACTGATCCAATAAAGAAGTGTTTAAGGAAGTATAATCTTTCATCCAATCTATAACAGCCTTTGAATCCCCTATCACTTGTAAGTTTAGATTGTTGAAGTGACATAGTTAGAATGACTAACATGAATGAATGATTTGTATTGTTGTAGTAATTTTTAGGTAGCCATATTTTTGTTCCTAGACTAAATTAAGCATTTACGTTAGCCATTTTTAGTTGTATTACTTATTAACTAGTCGTATATTTTAACCTGGGACTAAATTAGTCATTTATGTTAGTCATTTTTAGTTGGTTCACTTAAGATTGCTCATTTTTGGCAGTATTTCACTTGGAAAAGTTGTGATGACTAACTTTTTTAGTCACCTAGTCACTAATTTCATTATTTTCTACTACTGACCTCACCCGGTTCCAAAACCATCTGGGAATCCAAAGCTCAACCGAATGAAAGAACCCCATCACACCATGGCTATCAGGAAATGGAAAGGCATGGCTAAAACCACTATCACACTTAGAAAAACCCATACCAATGACAACAACATAATCAAATACACACTTACATGTACCATGCATTCACAAACCAACTAGGAAATTGCACATGAACCTGTTACCTGCAAGTATTCATGTTGAAGCTACTTGGTCCAATTTTTCCTTGCTTTCCTTTGCTTTATTGTCCTTCTTTTTCCTTCCTTTCTCCAATGTTAGAGTGTTCCGTGAATGCTCTAAGTGTGCAATAGTGTGAGAGAATAGAGAGAGATCCAACCCAAAACTGTCAAAAGGTTGTGAACTGATCCTCAAAATCCTTTTATCATTGAGGCCTCTATTTTCTTAATTTTTCTCTATTTTTATTCAATTTCCTCCTCATGAAAACATGTGACCTTTGTTGAAAAGTGTGCAACAAGAAATGCTAAAAATAGAAATTGCTAAAAATAGCACTACTATAAATAGTCGGGATATAAATAGAAGTTCAGCCATTGGAGGTCTTAGCAACAATGGGTGAAAAGTGAAAGTGCTAAAAATAGCTTTTCTAAAAATAGCATTTCAGGATCCCTTCTTATTCACTCATGGATAACTCATGCATATCAGTTCAGTCAGAGACCCAATTGAGATTAGATGGAGGGACTATCAGTTGCTAGGATATTCCTTGGTGAATATTCCTTGCATGCAGAAGGAATATTATTCCTTATGGATTGCGCAGTTGGACCTGAGGTTACAGTGAGTGTGATGAGGCCAATTCACACATGTGATATATTGGACCCCAATCAAAATTGCGCAAGGAAATAGAGGCTTGGAGGGCTTGAGGAAGATATATTCTATGTCTATTGAGTCTATGAGTTGTATTCTTTGATTACAGAGAGAGCAGGATAGCTTGAGACTTGATTCTTTTTGTAACTTGAACAAGATTTCCACTTGTATGATAAAACATATTTGGGGTTTTAGGCTAGTGCTTTCCCCAATGATATATCTTCTGTGTTATGGTTGATTACTTCTCATTCTCAGTTATATCTGTTCATGCTTAATGTTTCTGATGTTCGATTAAGCTTCTGCTCAATTGTTGTAGAAGTAGATCAAGAGTTTTGCTTTAGTACATTGCATCACCAGGTGATCTACTGATGGTGTTCAGTGGTTTAAGACTCGAATATTCCCTTGATGGCAGTTCGAATTATATAGCCTGGAAGGATTGCATGGAGGTAGTATTGGAAGATAGCGACCTTAAGGACTTCATTGATCAAGAAGTCTAGAAGCCGATTGTTGCTACTCAATTGGCGGAATGGAAAAAGTGTGTGGCTAGAGCAAGGAGAATCCTCCCGAAGAGAGTTAGAGATCACATTGTCTCGAACCTCCATGGGAAGGAGAATCCATTTTCGATGTGGAAAACATTGAAAGATCTTTATCAGAATAGCAACGATCAGAGGAAGCTGGCACTGAAGGAAAAACTTTGCAAGATCAAGTACGAAAAGGGTGACACAATCTCTACGTCCCTAAACAAGCTCACCACCTACAGGGATGAGCTTGCAAGTGTAGGGGTCATGACTACTGATGATGAAATGGTGAGTCTAGTACTCCTCAATCTTCCTAAGAGTTGGCATAGCTACTAGGACTCGGTTAATGGAAGAGAGAAACTGCCAGATTGGGAACAACTTTGGTCGGATCTGATGCAAGAGGAGATAACGGGGAGCACCAGGGATGGATCTTCATCAAAACAAGATTATGAAGAAAATATAGCTTTAGCAAGTAAAGCTAAGAAAGGGAAAGCGAAGGTGTCCCAATCCAAATATTCTCATGGTGGGAAGAATGTTGACAAGTCGAAGGTGCGATGCTTTCACTGTCATGAAGTGGGCCATTATGCTATGAATTGTCCACAAAAGAAATCCAAGAAGGGTTCCTCAAAGGGATCTGATGGTGATGCATTAGCTTCACAATTTGAGCTAGATTTCTTGCTTATCGCATGCATGGTTTCATCCATGGTGGGATGTGTTTGGTACCTGGACAGTGGATCTTCTTTCCACATGTCGGGTGACAAAAATCTTTTCAGTACTTGGAGGAGAAGGATCTCCAAATGCGGATCGAGATGGGCGATGATGGAAAATACTGTCTCAGGTGAAGGTACAATTGTGTTTTAGAGGGAGCATGGTGCTCTTCTCACCCTATCTGCTGTTAAATATGTACCAAGTTTGAAAAATAATCTTGTGTCTATTGTTATGCTAGAAGATAAAGGCTATGATGTGGTCTTTAGTAAAGGAAAAGTTTTCCTGAGGCATATCGACATCGGACAGACCAATCAAATTGGGATTCGAGTCTTGTGGTTTTGATGGTTGCATGTCATTGCATGTGTTTCTAAATTGTGATTTCCATTCCATGATATTGTAGACATAATCTCTTGATTTCAACTCAATTTCATCAATAGTAGAAAATTTCTATTAATTTCTACAGAAACAATGATGACTACAACTGATTAAACTATTGCATTTCCCTTGATTGTTCTACTCCCAAGGATTACCATCTTCATCCACTAGTCCCTTGTACAACATTTGCATGTTGAAACTCACCATGGTGGCTTTCGGGGATTCGCTTCTACCTTGAATCACATTTCATTGAACATATATTTATGTGTTTGTATGCTTTCACCCTACAGGAGATGCTACATGGGGCATGTCCTCATGCATCTTACCATTAATCCAATGCTTAATATTCATATTTAAGTGATAGTTTGATATTATAATTATCCATTGGTTCATAATGTTCCTAAAGCCAAATTAGTTCCTTTGTTCATCATCTTATCTCCCTCTTTGTTTTTCTATCTTTAAACGTGGAAGATAGAAGATAAATGGAACTTAGAAAGAGATTCTTGAATTATTTTGAATTTGCACTTCAATTTAATTTCTCTAGGGATAAGGGTCGACCACTATGTGGCATATTATAATTTTTAAATCTCAAATAATCACCAAATTAACTAGATTGTGAGCATGAGCAAAGGCTAAGCCTTGGAGAAGTGCACAAGCCTCCACCCCTACTCTTGCCACAAATTTTTTGGCTTGTGGTTGCTATATATGTGATGTGTTGCAACTTATTGCTATGTCGGTGCTATTGGAGCATATCCTTATGATGAGATTCCATTTCATATTAATATGTGGGATCAAAGTGCATTGACTTTCCACTAGTTGAGTCTTTGCAATTTTAACCAAAGTTTCAGGAAATGTTGAGTATTCCTATCTTCTTGTAAATTCAAAAATAATTTTCTAATTTGTGGAAATCTTATTTCTAATTTTCCATTGGATTAGAAAGCCTTGATGTGCCTTAATTCACTTGGTGGAGGGTGTTTTATTTTCGACATTTGTTTATGCTTGACAAATAATTTTAAAATAAAAAAGCTAATTTTGTGAGTGGCCATTATGTCGGTCAGTGCTCTGACATCGACGTTGCTACTTCTTTTCCAAATGATGCGAGAACATTTAGGGTTCCATATCCCTTATGTAAGCAAGGGTGGTGGGAGTGGGGGGTGGCGCTGAACAAATCTCCATAACTGTGTAGAGTGCAGATGAAGAAATGAGGGGGTGGGGTGAACAAATCTCAATTTAGAACATTATGCAGATTATGAAGGTGTAGAGGAAGAAGAATCTTTCTTCCTCCGCACCTTCACACTACGCACTTGTGACAATTTATATATTAATTTTCTGAACGCAAAACTTGAAGCAAGAAAGGATGAGTTCTAGAGCATTTCCAGGTACCTAGCACATTGGCCTCTCCAGCATGAAATTGTGGACTGTATTGATCTAGTAATACACTAATCAAAGAGTATCAATTACCCCCCCCCGCCCCCCCCACACACACACACACATATATATATATATCTCTGTGTGTGTGTATATACATATACATATACATACACATACACATACACATACACACACACACACACACACACACACACATATATATATATATATATGTCTTATTCCTTCTGTTAGAGCCAGTATTTGCATACTGCCATCACTGATCAAAACTCCTTTTTTATATCATATTAGTGTTCCATGTTGAAATTTTTATCATTCCACTTAGATCATCATGTAAAAATTTACTCACTGATGGTAGCCCAAAATAAAAAATCACACTTCCCCTCTCAAAAATTAATATTTTCTGGCCCACCTTCGTGTGCCTTACTAAGCATACGTTGACTATAAAAGCTCATTTCATCATATTTTGTGTCAGTAGTGTCCACCTGGAGTTCAGTCATTCAAAGTCCCAGTAAGTCACTAGGTTTCATTTTCCAAGGTCCAATAAAACACCATTTCACTGCATAAGGCTAGCAAAGTATGAGAGAGAAGCAAATAATATCCCCTTTTTCAGTTAAATAAGGGTTTACAAGCATGTAACCAAGGTTGCTAAAGTTCCAAAATTGATTTTAAGTAAGGAATTTATTCCAGATTGTAATTTTTATTTCAAAAGAGAGATGTAATAATTTTTATTTATTTATGTAATTTTATGTTTATATAATGTAATAAGTCACCATTTTAGCTGTTTACTCAAACTCCATTGCAAATATCATCCAAACAAAAGTCAAAGTGAATATTGCCAAAGCTTCATCATCATCCACTTGCAAAGAAAAAGTCAGAAAGAAAACTAGAAAAGAGGTAAAAATGGGGTCAAATGAAACATTAGAAAGCGGGTTTGAAAAGCAAGGATCAAAATCACTCACTTATAAAAGACTTATTGCCTTTAAACTCACCTTCATTTGCCTCCTAGAACTCATTGAGCAAACCCTAAGAGAGTTTTTCACACTTCTGGGAAAAATCAACAAAAACAGGGTAGGCGCTGCACGTTTCCTTCTGGCGCTATGCGTTCACACGGCACTATGTGTTTCCTTAAGGCGCTGCGTGTTCCCTTGGGGCGTTGCACGTTTGGCTGAGGCGCTGCACGTTCCCTTGAGGTGTTGCACGTTTGTCTGAGGCGCTACGCACTCTGCACTAGTGTTGCGCGTTTGTCCATCAACGCTCCAGCTACCTCCTCAGCTCCTCCAAAGCATTTTCTACCTCAATACAAGTAAGTAATAGCCAAAAAATGCGTGTTTCTTACTCCTTAACTCACTCCTCAAATGTTTAAAGGTTTAAGTTGAATATTTGGTGTTTAATCCTACATATAAACCCTAGATCTCCCCCAACACTACCCTTGCACTCTCAATCCTTTTATTCACCCCCCTTCGCCTTCCTTTCCTTTGCCTAAACCTTTTATATCCCAGATACTCCCTAACCCTTTGTCCCAAAACCTTAAGTCCTAGGTAATATAACTACCTAGGCTCCCAAACCCCTTTATTGCAAACAATTTCCCCATCCCAAAACTATCATACCACTACCCTATATCCCTCTCCAAATACATATACCCCTACACCAATCATCTTCCTATTTACCCTTCCCCATTTACTATTCCATAAAAACTACATTCTACCTACCTTAAACCTCCCTAGGGTTTGATACTAGAACATTATGGTAGAGGAGGAATACCGACCACATAGTGAGGAAGAGGAAATAGATAGAGAATAAGACAAGGAACAGAGGAGGTCACACAAAGGGAGACAGATACACAGGTTTGAGCCCACAGTTCTAAGGGAACTCTTAGCATCCCCTATGATTGCGACATCCTTCAAATGGATAGGCTATTATGATTTTTGTGAACAAGTGCAGGGAGTCCAACATCATCCTGAGTTGACTAGGCTCTTCATTACTAAAATTCAAGACAACTAGGTCACTCTAGTAGGCATAACTTTCACTTTGTCTACTGCCAATATATCAGCTGCCACTAGGATTCCAGATGTTGGAGAAAAATGGTTTAAATAGGGTGATTTGGAGAGGCATTATTATGAGCCTTACATGAAACCAAGGTACATAAATGAAAGAAGGGTATATTCTCCTTTTTCACACCTCCTTGTCAGATATGCCCCAATGATGAAAATTATTATGAAGTATTTTTCATGTGGAGGTAGATTCTCGAGGGTCTATTCTTATCATATCCAGCTCTTAATGCATTTCACTAGGGTAAAAATGTTCAATATACCCTACTATCTTTTCAGGAGTGTTGAGAAGATGGCCTATGTTTCCCAAAAGAGGGAGTATGTTGCCCAAAAGAGGGAGTACAAAGATAAAATGAAGAGCCTATTTCATCATTCCCTCATTAAAATCATAATCCTTTACCATCTCAAGGAACTCAACATTGCATGGAGTACCTTCATAGCTAATCCCATATTCACTCATGCACCCACTCAAAATGTTCAAAGCATCCCTTCATCATCCCATCCATCCACCTCCATTCCTCCATCTCATCCCATACATTATTCATCCTCATCTGATGAGTCAACCACACCATCACTTCCATCATCACCATTTCATGAGCCTATTCATTCACCTGGCAAAGATGAAGGTAGAGAGCAAGAGCACATTGAGCATGGTGAGATCAATAAGCCTAAAAGGGTTGGTTTGGGTACCTTGACACATACCTATCAAAGAGGGCATAGGAAAGTGTTTGCCACACAGATTATGAGAGGGGCTTTGCCTTCTTCATCAGTAAAGCAGGTACAAAAGGGAAAGGAAAAGGTGACAGAGGCAGAGATCCAGCAGCAGGAGGAGGACCTCCATGAGACAGAGCAAGATTTTCACTTAGTTGACCTAAGTGAAAATGATGACAGTGAAAGCACAACCATTGTCATCAAAGAGAAGAATGCACTAATAGGAGAGCTCCAGGTCAACTTGCAAAGGGAAAAATACATCATTTCATACTATGAGCAAGAAAACAAGCAATTTGAGACTAGACATGAGCTCATGGAGATTCAGCTCATCAAGGAAAAGAGAGGCTGAAAAGGCTAAGGCCTTACTTGATCAGGCATATGGAGAATATAGTAACCATCTGGAGGAATAGGTGCCAAGAAGAAGGCCAAGGACTAGAGGACTAAAGAGAGCTTTGGAGCTAGAAAAGCAAAAGGAAGTTGAAGTAGCTAATGAACTCACCTTAAATGAGAAATTTGCAAAAATGTTAAATGAGAACCGGGAGCATTGGCTCGAGAGGGTGAATACCCATCTTGAGATCCTCTTATACAAAGCCAAAAGAGAAACTGACATCTGAAGAAAGATGGCAAATTATTATTGCAGAAGAAACCAAATAACAAGGGCAAAGCTCAAAACTGCTAAGGTAAGAATTGAAGCCCTAACTCACCATGAGGAGCAGAAGAAGCTTGACATACTTATAGAGGCTTCACTCCATGCCTAGCCATCTCAAACATCATCTTCTCAAACAATTTTGAAGACCCTTGGCTCAATTTTTTTCATCTAACATTTTCTGTCTTTTTAAGGAAATTTTTATATCAGCGCTTTGGTCAAATGCACAATGCCTTAGGCGTTGTGCATTTTTTGGAGGAATGGACACACCATTAGATTCAAAATGAACAAGATAGTCAGGAAAACCATGTTTCCAGCCCTGGAAGGCAAAACTGGTGGGTGAAAAAGGCAAAAACCCACCTAAAAATCATGTTTTTGCCTCTTTTCTGGACCAGGCATTGCATGTTTGAGTAGTCTTGGGAGAATACAATTTTGGAGGGGAAAATCAAGCCCATTTTGAAAACCAAGGGAAGGTTTGGAAAATATATAGGATAATATTTCCAATGAGCAATCCTAGGCTAGATTTGGACATTAGGAAGGTAGTCAAAAGTCAGCTTGAAGATGGCGCTGCACGTTTGACACTGGCGCTGCGCGTTTGACAATGAGCCTAGATTTTCACTATTTCTCTCCAAATTGATTTTCACCTATGGAAAATTGATGTTTTACTCTTTTAATTGATAAGGATGATGTAATTATTATGTTTTTTACTATTACCTAGGGTAAATAGATTAGGTAAATGGCCTACATGACTTGCAATGAATCAGTTTGCTTAAGTTAGGGATGAGTCACTTTGACCACCCTATACTCTAGCTATTAGTTCAGTCTTTCTTGCAATTGATCCTCCTCTCATGGATTCGACCCTTGAGGCTAGGATGAGTTGGTATGAGGCCTATATTATGTATTTTATTAGTCATTCTATAGGTTGGACTCCATTGGATATTGTATTAGTGTTTCAAACTTTGGCATGGAATATATTGAATGAGTTGCAGCTATTTTAGTGGGATTCCCATGGCATGCTATTTTGATATTGTTTCTTCTTCAGTTTCATATGTATGAATGTTTTTTACCTCTCATGATTCATTTCACTCTAAGTATGTTTGATTTTCAAGGTGTGATAGGCAAAATTCATCTTGTATGCTTTGTTTTGGGAAAATCATCATAGATTGTTTCATTTCTTTTGTTTAAAAAGAATTCATGATCTCATGTTATTTTTAGCACCTCACTAGTCTAAACCATGTCATCACTATACTACAAAGTGTTAAAGTAACTTTCCTACCTTTCCCCATCAGATGTCTGCAATTTTGATTCTCTTTTTCCCTGACCTAGTTCACCCTCTCACCTAATTCACTCATCCAGTGACTACCCCAATCAAAATCAAATCAAACAACCCTTTGAACTTTATATCTAGCCTAGAACCCCAATCTATCTAGCCCTCTTGGTTATGATCCTTTGGAGAGAGCCCTCTCTGGCTTGGTAGGGCTAGCTACCAAGTCAAAAGATTGGTCTGTGGTTACCTCAGCTGGAATCTTCCTCAACCTTGGAGATTTGAAGGAGTGATAACATATTGGCGCCACTGCCGGGGAACGAAAGCTTCATTTTCCTTGGGTGTATGACTAGTTCCCATTGGAGTTTGGTCCTCTGGATGATGAGACTAAGCTTCATAAAGGCTGATTCAGTAATTGCAGTGTCAAGATTGTAAAGCTGGCCTCGAGGAGACAAACAAGACAAATTCTGCATCCTGATCCAGTTGATTCAGTCAAAGGCAATCAAAGCTTGTTCAAACAATGAAGAAGGTTACAAATCACAAGTTTGATCATACTTCATTTCATTGGTAAGCTCTCAACCATTACCAATTTTAGATTTCTCTATTGAAGACTTTCCTTTGAAAACATCTATGTTCAGCTCAAAGTCTTAGGTCTTTTACCTCATATAGTTTGTGACCCTATTAAGATTCTGGCTCTGAAAAGATATACCTGGTCAAACCCTAAACCAAATCCTCCTTCTCTAGTTGATAATCCTAAAATATTGTTGAGAAAGCCTAAAGTCCCTTTCCCCGAGACTGAAACCACAAAATTGGAAAGGAAAACTTCCTTGCCAAATCAAATACATAGTATTGAGGATATACCTTTTGACATTAAATTTGAGCTATCCCTATTTCATTCAAAATCTGAGTCTTGTCTTACTGAAGAAGTTTTTGATCCCATAAAGTTTGACTCATACCTTCCAGCCTCAAAGTCAATTTTTAAATGACCTTTTGCTGCTTCTCAGTCTTCAAAACTTGAGCACAAGGTTTGGTTAATTTTGAGAAACTTCAAAGCCTAGCTGATCAATTACAAATCACTGCTGAAAAGGCCTATATTCAACATCAACTTGAAATCTTATCTTCTTCCATACCCTTTACTACACCTCTAAAAAAATCCACATCACTTCCTCCATCTTCATCTCAACCAACACAACCTATTGCAGTTCCCATCCACCATTCTCCAGGAGTTATGGCGAGATTTGCACCCTTAGTGTTACTTGGTCAGTTGGAAACTTTACCTCAGACCTATGGCCAGAGACTTCTACTGTTTGACCGCAACCCAGGAGTAACAACATAACAACATATTGATAAGATGGTTGATTTCGTTGACTTAGAGGAAGTCGATGAAGATGATGCTAAAATGAGACTAATGACTCAAAGTTTTTATGGAGATGTTAAAAAATGGTTCCGTGGTTTGGCAGCTCGCTCCATTGATACTCCTCAAAGGTTGAATGAGTTGTTCTTAACCAGATGGTGGGAAAAAAAGAATCCATTGTAGATCTTGGTGGAATACAACATATTGAAAAGGAATCCTAATGAGAAGGTTCAGGAATTCACTATAAGGTTCAATCAGATCTACCTCTGAGTTGGTTTTCAGGAATCCTCTAGTTTTTCTCCCTAGGATCTCGACAATAACATACCAAACCATGTTTTGGTATGTTATTGTCGAGATCCTGGGGAGAAAAACTAAGAGGATTCAATCAGATCCACCTTGATCTGAGTTGGTTTTTGCCTCTACAGAAGGAGCATCATCAGATCCCTTTCCTTTATCAAGAGCTTTAGATTTACAGTCCCTTTTAAAGTGCCCTTCCTTTCCACATTTCCATCACACCACCTTTACAGGTTTTCCTAGAGATTTAGATCTCCCTCTAGATTTAGATCTCCCACTTGATGACTTATTTTTGTTTATGTTCTGGGACCATCCTCGTACAGACAAGGCATCACCATTTTGGCTCTCCATATTTTTTCGTATCATTTCCTCCATCAGCAAGGATGAGACTATTTCATCAAACTGTAAAGCAGTTGCATTGCTACCTATAGCAATAACCATACTATCCCATGAATCTGGTAGAGAACACAACAAACTGATGCACTTATCTTCATCTGAAATTTTAATATCAACATATGTTAATTGACTTACCACAATATTAAATGCATTTAGATGCTCTGTCACCAAGTCTACATCTTTCATCCTCAGGTTATATAGCTTTTTTCGCAGGAAAAGTTTATTGACCGGAGACTTAGATTGGTACAAAGTCCATAACTTGTCCCACAAAGCCTTTGCCATAGCTTGCCCTGATACATTCAACAATACTCAATCTGAGACACACAATCGTATTGTGCTCTTTTCCTTCTGATCCAACTTCTTCCATTATTCATTGGGAACTCCCGTCAGTTTAGTACCCAGATCTACCGTGATCCACTAATAGTTATCCACCAACAGATCCTCCATCTTGAGTTTCCACAACTCAAAACTCTGACCATTAAATTTCTCGATCTTTATCTTTCCACTGCTTGCCATCTTTTTTCACCACCAAAATAGATTTCGTAGATCTCCCACTGAACAGGGTCTACCAAAGGCCCGAGCGAAACCCCTCAGCAACAAAAGGCATCCCCTTGAAGCCAAAACTGCTCCTATACCAAATGTAGATTTTAACCCCGTATAGAAATTACCTGCATACAAATTCTAAAACATAGAAAATAAACAATGCAAGAGCATAACACATAAAACACATATATACAGAGATTTCCCCTGGATCCCAAAACTACGACTACCTGCTTGATTTTCATTATGTTCATTTCAATGTTATAATACATATTTATACATGGCGAAGCATCCAATAACATGGACCGAAAACCATCGTTTCCAAAAAACATGTGCGAAATCATGCACAAAACCATATGTGGGTCTGCCCAACCTAACATAGGGTCGAAAACTAAAATTTTCTGGGGCGCTGGCCCAGACCCCATAAAGTGGGGTTACATGTACACCTCAAACCCCCTATGACCCCCCCCCCTCCCCACTACACAATCAGCACAACGAAGGGGGGATCCGACCCCCCTCTAACCCCCCAGTTAACTACGTGGGCTAGTCGTGGAAAGAATATAACACAACCCAACAACGAGTACTCCCACTCAAAATTTGAGTAAGACATTAGGGATATAAGTTGAAAATATGAGTAGAAAAAGTAGCTTTATTATATTATTATTTTTACTTTTCTACTCCAAAAATGGTGAATCATCCCCCATGGTTGACATCATCATCTTTGATTCTATTGGTTCTTATAAAGTTTATTTTTGTTGTACATTTTTCTTAGGAGGCCCATTTTAGACCTCAAAATTCCCCTAATGAAGACATCCTTTCTATATATAGGAGTCTAAGGGGTCATAATATAATTAGAGCTGACATAACAATAATAATGTAAGGGCACAACAATAGCAATAATGGGATTATATGGGGCACAATAATAACAATATGGGTACAACATGGGCACAACAATAAAAATAAGGGGCTACAATGACAATAATAATAAGGGAATACACTAGTATTATAGGGACTTAACATGCCCCTCTCCTTCGGAAAAGTATTGTCCTCAATGCTTGAGTAGTTTTGGATGCTTCTGTATAAAATTCTCATCCTCCCAAGTGGCATCTTCAACGGGTAAGTTCTTCCACTTGGTGAGATACTTTGAAATTGATCGATTTCGTAGCTATCGAGTTCTTGTTTCTGTGACTGCTTCAAGTTCCAATATGATTTTTCCTTCCTCATCAAGTTCTGGAAATATTGTTTGAACTGGGAGCTTGTCACCTATAACCTTATTTAAGAATGAAACATGGAAAACTTGGTTCACTCATCAAGGTGTAGGAAGCTCCAATTTGTATGCCACAATACCAATTTTTTGCAACACCTTGTACATACCATAATACTTTGGTGATAATTTATTATCCTTCTTATCTTGCTTGACGAACGTTTGTTTGTATGGTTGTAGCTATAGAAATACCCATTCAACTACATCAAAACTTCTTTCATTGCGATGCTGATATGCCTGTTGTTTCATTCTATTCTGTGCCAAAGTGAGGTTATCCTTTAAGAGTTGGAGAACTTGTTGTTGATGTTCGATGTGATCTTCCATTGCTTGAACCTTAGAATTTTCTCTTAAATATGATGTGATGGACGGTGGATGATATCCGTTAAGTGCGATAAATGGGGTCATGTTTGCTGCAGTATGGAAGGAAGTGTTATACCACCATTCAGCCAGATGCAACCATTTGACCCATTATGTTTGTATCATATACAAAGCAATGGAGATATCCTTGCAAACATTTGTTCATTATCTCAATTTTCCCATTATATTGAGGATGATAAGATGAGCTATGACCTAACTGAGTACCCAGACAAGAAAATACTTATGTCCAAAAATTTTCAGTGAAAATGGGATGTATGTCGCTTACAATAATATTTAGGTTTCCATGTATCTTTTGAATTATTTCCATAAATGCAGTCACAACTGCACTGGATTTAAAGGGATGAGATAATGCACAAAAGTGTGCATGCTTGGTAAATCTATCAACTACAACCATGATGACACTCTTTCCTTCGGACTTGGGTAAACCTATGATAAAATCCATTGGAACCTCCTCCCAACATTTACTTGGAATGGATAAAAGTTGTAGTAGACCTAGGGTCTTAATTGTTTCAACTTTATTTTGTTGGAAAACAAAACATTCTGCCCCAAACTTTTGAATATCAGATTTAAGTCCATCCCAAACAAATTCCTTCTCAACCCTGTGGTAAGTTTTTAAAAATACTGAGTTCCCTCCTATGGGAGAGGTGTGCAATTCCATAAGAATCTTTTGTTTGAGTTGGGAATTCTTACAGAAGTATAAGATACCTTTGTACCATAACGAATCATTTTTCTAGCTAAATGTGTCAGATGTACTAGGATCTTGTTGTAGCTTTTGAATGAGTTCCCACACTTCTTCATCATTCTTCCATTCATCCCTTACTTCGTTTATCCAATCTAATTGGATAATAGAAATGGCGTAAATCAATGCTTCCACATCCTCATCCTTTCTTGAGAGTGCATTTGCAACAAAATTTTTCTTCCCTTTTTTGTAGATGATTTCAAAGTTATAACCCAACATATTTGTGACCCACTTTTTCCGCTCTTCTGAACATAATATTTGTTCTAAAAGGTATTTATGACAATCATGATCCGTTTTTACCTTGAAGTGTCTTCCCATTAGGTAAGGTCGCCATTTATTAAGTGCATGTAGTATTGCCAACATTTCCTTCTCATAAATATCTTTGTGTAAATACTTTCCTTTGATTGGACGACTTTCGAAAGAAACGGGCCTTTCTTCTTGCATTAAACCAACACCAATTCCATTTCCCGAGGCATCACATTCCACAATAAAGGTTTTTTTGAAGTCTGGAATAGCTAAGACCGGTGTTTGGAACATTTCCTATTTAAGATGTTCAAAGGCCTTCGTTGCTTCTGGAGTCCAAGAAAATTGCATATTTATTTAATAATGTTGTTAGAGGTGCTACTATTCTTCCATAATTCTTAAAAAACTTGCGATTATACCCTTTCAACCCAATAAATCATCGCAGATGCTTTATGAATGTGGGGATTTTCCATTCCTTAATGGCTTTAATTTTGCTAGGGTCTACCTTAACACCTTCATGAGATACAATATAACCTAGATATTCCAACTCTTGTACTCCAAAGAAACATTTGGAGGTTTTTGCATATAATTTTTTCTCCTCCAATAGTTTGATCACCCTGTCAACATGTTGAACATGATCCTTCCAAGACTTGCTGTAGATTTGTATATCATTAAAAAATACTAACACAAATTTTCTAAGGAAGGGTTTGAAAATGGAATTCATCAAACCTTGAAATGTATAAGGTGCATTAGTAAGGCCAAAAGGCATGACCAAAAATTCATAATGACCCTCATGAGTTCTAAATGTTGTTTTCGGAATGTCTTCAGTCTTCATTTTGATTTGATATCCTGAACAAAGATCTAACTTGGTGAAGTAAATTGATCCATGAAATTGATCCAGTAATTCACCAATGACAGGAATGGGAAACTTATCTTTAATAGTGAGCTTGTTGATCTCCCTATAATCCGGACACATGCACCATGATCCATCCTTCTTGTGCACCAATACTACTGGAGT
>APFE030621619.1:75481-107963 GCA_000404065.3 Pinus taeda
GCTCTTGCCGCAGCTGTCACTTGGTCAGTTGGCACAAGTCCGCTAGGGGCTTAAGCCAACTTCTATGAGCTCTTAGAAGAAGCTTTTTAATTGATGGATGAAATCTAACTCAAAGGAAGCTAACCTACTTGGGAAAAAAGATTGAAAAACTAAAGGAAAGCGCAAACCCTAGCAAACCCTAATTCTACCAGCTAGTCCTACTGATGCAAAAATGAGAATGCAAACTACTGAAAGAGATGCCATTACTTCTATGAAGGTAAAATACATATGTTTAAACTACCTTTTTCCTAAGAAAACATCTTTTTGTATTTTTGATTAAGTTGTCGATTTCATCATGCATATGCTTTAACTGTGCTTTACTGTGCAGGGGTGGATCAAGGAGGAGAAATGCTTGGAAAAGGTTGAGAAGGTTCACAGAGGGTCTAAGGAGTCCCTAACACCCTTCTAGAGAGTTTCACAAAGTTTTTCTATCAAGAAACCTCATTTGTGAGCTTCTACAGGAAGTCTACAGGGGTTCTACAAGATGTTCAGGAATTTCTACAGGATGTTCAGAAATTTCTACAGGATGTTTGAAAATGGGTTTTTAGAGGATGGGTGAGTGAGGAAAGATGCATGAATGGATCTAGAGGTAGGATAGGGGTCTAAAGTGGCCTACGGACTGGTGGATGGAGTGATGAGAAGGTGTAGAAGGCTGACTTGGCTAGGAGAAGGCTAAGGCAATGATTGAGCAAGAAGGTAGGTTACGTGGAAAGAAAGGACAGATGGGAGACGAGGAACCCAGTTAGGAGATGGAACAGGTGGCTCAGATGACGCTTTAGGTGGATGAAAGAGTGGTGGAGATGCCCTGCACGGTGTACTTCAACTGAATCAATAAAGTCTTGCAAATAATCAAAATTCGAGCTAATCTAGTCTACCTATCAAAAGCATGAATGAACAATAGGTTTATTGGAAAGAAAAACATGTACATCAACTATGCAGAGAAACATTTCAGAGCTCTAAACCCATAAATAACTTCTATAAAGGGAAACAGTACACTAAGGATTGCATGGTCAAGCAAACTAGTGTTTTTGTTGGGGCAGCATTGTTTCTTCAATTCCAGCCCCTGATCCAATCAGGATGAGGTGAAACTGAGAGTGTGGTTGTCCCTTTTCTTTGAATCTTTCTCTGTTATTATCCTACCAAAACACCTGAAGCAATGTTATTCACAACCAATGATCTATCCAAGCAACATAACTAAATCTGCCTAATAGAAATACGTTCAAATGCATAAATGGAAACAATGATGCATAAAGGAAAAGTAACAGTACAAAAAGGAGGCCCTAGGCTCTCAGGTTGGGCCCAACCCTGAGAGCTATGGCTCCTATGGAAAACTCAGATTTGATATAAAATCGAACTGCTTCTCATTATCAAAAAATAATCATAAGAGTGATGCCAAAAAATGGCTACAAAAGAACAAAGTAAAACTAACAGCAATAAGGTGCAAAATATGCAATGGTTTCAAAAGTCCCTTATGAAGGTTGAGGCCTCAACATTTATACATCATGAGGGACCTAGTTGGACTCCTCAATCTGTGGAACTCAGCTGCCCAAACTGTGAGTTAGACATTCCCTTCTAAAATCTGCTTGGCTGCCTTCTAGATTCGGTTTTGGTGGTCTTTGGAGCTCGGAGTTGGGGGTGAAGATCCCGAGGAAGGGTTATTTAATGCCATAGATAAGCCTCCTATGAATCCTCACCTCAGGCTTGGCTGTCTTTTAGCCCATGATTGCTTGGTTTTGCTCCAACATGTGTCAAAAAACCTGAAATAAGCACGTGTTAGCCACCTAGGAAGAGTGACTACCCTTATTCGTACAAATGACATAATGGAAAATGAAGGATTTGAACAAGGACTGAACAAGGATAATTAGGCCAAATGAGCCCAACAAGTTACCAATTTGGGGCTCATCAATACATAAAGTGGACCACGTTGTGGTAGGGAAGGGACCAAGACATGCCAGATTTTACCAATATTTTTCGTACCCTTCGCACAAAGTTGGGTATCAAGGATTCTAAGCGGCATTTGGTACTCAAATATCGTGGCTACCTACACAGGTATATCCTGGATGAGATGGAGTTCTTGGACATCTCCTCACTTGGCACAGCATACCAATACGCTGTCAAGATCGACCAAAAGTTTAAACAGAAGAAGCGAGACTTTGGATCTGCAAATTTGAAGCAAGGGAAAGGCTTCCCCAAACTGTAGAACCAAGGACAAAGCCAACGAGATGTGACCCAAGACAACTTATCAAAGCCGCAAGAAAAGAACAACACCACGAATTCAAACAATGCCACAGGAAAGTGGTACGAGTTCCATAAGAGCCCCACTCATAGCACAAGTGAGTGTTGAGCCAAGCAGTCGTTGGTGGTTGAGTTGAAGGCTTCAGAATCAGATGCATGTTCTGACCCTGAGTCAAAACCCAACAAAAGGAATGACAAAGGGAAGCAAATCATTGATGTGGATCCCAACGCCATTGTTGCCACCGCCAAGATCCAAAAGAATGAGCCCAAAGATCCAGAGAAGGGGAAGCATCTTTTCCACTCAAAGATGTAGGTGAAGGGTTTTTCGCTGCAATTCATTGTTGACAGTGGAAGCCAAAAGAACCTCATTTCATTAGAGGTTGTGAAGCGGTTGGGACTATTGACCATACCACACCTGTAACTATACAACATCGGGTGGCTTCACCAAGGACGAGATCTTCGAGTCCGCCAGCAGTATTGCCTTCCCTATAGCATCAAGCCCTTCACAGGTGAGGTATTGTGTGATGTTACACCTCTTGATGTTTGTGATGTATTATTAGTCCAACCATACTTGTGGAAGTGACATGTTGTGTATGAGTCAAGGCCTCGCGTTGTTATTATTTCTTTGGGTAATACATTATACAGGATACTGGAGGTAGCCCCACCTACTGCCACTTCTTTGATCTCTGCTAAGAAATGCAGTAAGATCATCTCCCAAACTAGGAAGTTAATTTTCCTTTTGGTTCGCTCTCAAAGTAAGGGGAACATCGTAGCCACATCCATGGCCCTCGGGAAAGGTTCCTCCATGCACCAAAAGTAGGGGGATACGGTCATGAAAGAATACAGGGACATCTTCTCCTCACCCACAGGGGTATTGTTGCATTGTCAGGTCAAACATTCATTTGATCTGACTCCCGGAGCACCTCTACCCAACGGGCCGATATATCGTCACTCTAGTATGGAAAATTCCAAGTACATGCAGTGAAATGATCAGCATTAGGTACCACACAAGTTTCAGGTGGATGACAAATTTTGGTTTCATTTGTAGAAAGAATGCCTTACCAGAGCCCATCGGAAGCTCAGACCACTATGACATGGTTCATACACCATTACCAAGGTTGTGGGAAACAATGCTTTGGCGCAAAGCATTCCCCCATTCCTTGGCTTGCACCGAGTGTTCAATGTGGACCCCCCTCGACCATGCTTCCCACCATTACTAGACACATCAGAGATTGCAGAACAGTTCACCATGGACCAAGTTCAGCAGAAGTTTCCCCATCTCATGGATGCACTCAACACAATGGGGACCATTGCTTCCTAAGGGGGGAGGAGTGATCCAGGTGGATGTTGGTGGCCACCCACCTATCCCACTTGGACCCCCACAACCGTCTCTTTCATTTTTTCAGTTTCCTTAATTGTAGCACAATTTATACTATTTTTGGCAGTTTTTCGGATCTTGAACTTCCGAAGTCGTTTTGAGGCCCTAAACGACATTTTTTGGGAAAACTGGGAGCAATAAGGGTCATTGACCAATGTTTCTCACTCAAAATTTGTATGCCTTGGATATATATTTTTAACGAGGTATTGTGTGCATCAAACGGAGATCGTATGCCAAAGTTAGGACCCCGGGAAGTTGATGTACCAATTTACCCAAACGGGGCCCACGGTTTAATGTTTCATCTCCTAGGGTTATGTTTTTGGATGTTCATGGTTTTCCATTGTTTCTCAACAATAAATAGGCCTTTGAGCCTCATTGTAACACAATTCAGAGGCATGTAGCTGCCACATCCCTCCTCAGAGATAAGTTATCATCGCCCGAGCTAGTTTATTTCCATTTCTGTTTGTAAGCATATTTCAGTATTTTACATTAATGAAATGAAGTGTTATTTCCACTACATCTCTGTATTTATGGTTATCTCTGTAATTTTTTGCGTTCCTGTCTAAATCCGGATCATCTTTGGTGTACCAATTGGATTTGTTCAATGAACCTTCTTGCTTTGCCTATGTCACTATGAACATCAATAGCAACATCTTTCCCAAAAATAAAATCCAAAGGATACTTAGGCAAGTATCCCAAAAATGCCTCAAATGGCGATGTTTGAGTTGAAGAGTGCTTGGCCCGGTTGTAAGCATATTGAATATAACGCAAATGTTCATCCCACAACTTAGGATGCTTGATGCAATACCCACGAAGAAGATGTATCATTGTCATGTTCACCACCTTCGTTTGACCATCTGTTTGTGGATGAAATGTTGTACTCTTTTTCAATTTGGTGTCCACGAATCCCCACAAGCTTGACCAAAAATTCCTAACAAAGCGAGAATCTCAATCACTAACAATGGATGTGGGAAATCCAAAATGAACCCATACATTTTAAAGAATAAATGAGCAGTTTGTTGGATATGGATTTTATTATATGTTCAAATTTATATATTTTAACATCCTTTCAAACAAATATTTTCATGAAGGGGTGTCCATGATTCAATTGTCATATATAATTCTATCATTCCCATGATTATCGTTTTTCTATGCATATTAGTTTTCCAAATTGTTATTTTGCAAAGATACTTTGACGTTGTCAAATAGTTTTCACATTTATTAAGAATTAACATGGGTGAGAATAAACAATCAAGATGGTGGAAAAGGCTTAATGCGTCTGTTATTTTGTATTTAATCTCAATGTATTAATTTATAATACATTAATTGACCTTCTATATCTTCTAGAACTGGATCTAGATCACACTAACAACTAATTAGTGGAACATCATGACACCTTATCAATATAAGAATGATAATTGTATTCTTGGACTTTGTGATTATCTAGGGACTCACAACTAACACTTCCCCCCCCCCCCCCATCACAAATCTAAATAATTGAACAACATGGTTACCAATAATAATAAAATATCCTCAATCTGAAATTGTTGAACTGAGTTTCGATGAAGATATGCCTAAAAAAATGCCAATATTAAATATTTGGAAGTGGTCAGCTACTATGTTTGAGCATATCCATTGAAATGATTGTTGAAGAGACTAGTTTCTATGTTGGAATTCTCCATTTTTTACTAAAGGCTAATCGATTTGACTAATTTAACTTTCGATAGTTGATTCTTGAAAGGATCCAAGCTGGGGATTTGGATTCTTTAAGTGGTGGTTATTTTGGTTGACCATTAACCATCTTCTATGGAAACTAGTGGTTTAAGGTTTACCACTAAACAATTTGCTTTGAATGATGTGGTGGTTTGTATATGACCACTAACCAATCTTCTTTTAGTAAGGTAGTGATTTATGATTTACCATTAACCATACTACTTTGATTTGAATAATGTGGTGGTTTATGGGATACCACTAACTATCTTCAATTCATCAATCTACTCCCCCCTTAAAAGTATAGGAGAGTCATGTTTTAGCTCCCCCCCTTTAGGTATGGAGAGTACCATATTTCTTTGGAATTACTGGTTGAAAACTTTTTTTGTTCATTTCTTTAGGTAGATTTATCTTTATCTCTGTCTTGACCAGACCATAAGATTTACGCAACTTCTTTACTTCTTAATTCCATATCCAAGGATTTATCCATCCATAATTGATTGTCTTTTTGGCCATCTTCTTCTTTCAACATTTCTTTGATAAATGATTTGTCTTCCCACAATGAAGACAAGGAGGATGGAGATCAAAACACTCTCTCTGTGTGACCATCTCTTTGATAATGTTGGAACTTTTTAACAAAATTTTGAACTTCTCCAAGGCAACCTACACTCACAAACTAAATTGGTTTAGAGAAACCTTGAATATGAAAGTTGTTTTTTTTTTGGTGTCTCCTAATCCATGTTGATTTCTATTGAATGAAACTTACTCTTAATGTCTGATAGCCACGTTGGAAAGATCATTTTATTATTATTTTCTTCACAACTGCTACTATTATTGATATGATGTGTTTGATTCATTTATTTCATTAAGTCATCTATACCGCATTGTGCATCAAACACATATACTAAGTCTTGGGTGTCAATACCACTTGTTGCATCAATTTTCTCTAGCAGTTCCACTGTGTCACAACTTTCATCAACCTATTATATGAGTTCATCTATTTCATAAATCGCATTTATTGTTTAGATGAGAACTTATGTGCCATAGATTGCATCTATCTTTTCTATAGATCCTATGTCAATCATATCATCAATTAGATCTTGTTTTTGCCTTAATTTTATCTAGAGTGCCCCAATCAATTGTTCTTTCATATCTATTTCATTTTGAAGATCTTTAATTATTGCTAGAGTGTCAGCCATTTGATCAATTATAGCTTGATTTTGTTATAATTTCCACTCAAGGATTTTTATTTTATTGTGAAATTTTTGGTTTCACTCTTACAATTCTTTAATTTCTTGAAATGCATTTTGAAGATGTTTTCCACCTTTACCCATTTCTACTCATTATGGTCGCTTGATCACGGTCGCTTGATTTTTATATCACATTAGGGTGTCGAGTACTATCAATCATGCACCATGTACTTTGATTACAATCTTGAATTTGATGGCTCACTTAACTTTAGCAATTACTTGGATTTGATGAGAATGATTGATCTATAAACTTTCATGGATATTCCACTAGACAATTCATCACAACAAATTTGATAAAATTATATCTGAAATATGAAATTCTACATTATTATAGTTTTATTAGATTTATGGATCCATATATTTACTATTAATAGTGTATGCATGTGAATTAAATTTATTCATAAAATATAAAACGGAAAAATAAAAACCTCACACGCACATTTAACACAATATATGCTCTAGGAAACCCTTTCGGGAGAAAAACCAAGTTGGAAGGTGAGGTTGCTCCACTCTCTTTATCTGAATGGAAATATGGCTGCGAGTACAAAGAAGTATGTCCTATGGCACGTGGGCTACTATAGTGCACAAATACTCTCTGCATTCTCCATCTCCTATCCCTTTCAGCTATTTTTTCTCAACTGTGGAACAAGTGCACTTGAAATAATGGAACCCCTTTTCCTCTTAGTGGCCCGATTATAACACAACCCAATATCCTACTAGTGGTTAGGTTTGACTACCTCAGCTCTTAATTATAGTTACAATATAGACTCTTCTAGAGTATTCTACATCATAATCACATGGTTATCCCCTTTTTCATGACTAATAGAGGCGGGTATGACATCCTCCCAAATTATGACGGTGAAAATAGGAAGGTCAACTTCTGAGTGGCATAAAATTCGCATATAGACTCCAATTGACATGATTGATCCCATAAATTTTGGATAAAGACTCTGATTAATCCCTTTTTTCATGAATAATAGGGGCTAGCATGGCATCTTCTTGAATTATGGTGGTGAAAACAAGAAGGTCAACTTCTGAGTGGCATAATTTTCGCATATGAACTTTTGAAGATAGATCCTACCAAGGTCAAAAAAGCATGCGTCCTCTTATGAACCTAGCTACTTGATCTTGCAACTTTGGCCAATACACATACCTCTACAAGCTGGCCACGGTCTTTCATACACCAAAGTTCCCTACAACCTTGGAGTTGTGAGCCTCTCTAAACAACTGCAATATCCCACCTATAGGAACACATATCTTATCTAGCCTGTAGAGTAACCCATCCTTGAGATGGTAGTCAACCGTGTTGTCGTCATCGTTCACATGACTCTGACTCTGCAACTGTTGAAACACCTCCTTCAAGTTCTCATCCTCTTAATATGCATCTTTGTATGCATCATGGGTGAATAGCTCCATGTGCATAAGAGTTCCAAAAGTTGTGATCTTTGGTGTGGGTATCCTTGAAAGCATATTGGCCAACTTGTTTGTGTTTCCCTTCTTGTACTTGATCACCAAATAAAATTTTTGTAGAAACCCCATCCACTTGTAATGCTTGGTATGTTGTAGCCTACTTTGGGCTTGCAAGTATTGTAGTCATTGGTGATATATGTGGATTATTGTCTCCTTTCCCATTAGATAGTGCTTCCACTTCTTCATAGCTTGCACCATGGCATAGAGTTCCTTGTCATACGTATGATAGTTAAGAATTGCCCCATGAAATACTTCAGAATGGTAGCATATAGACCTTCCTCCTTGAATAAATATTGCTCCCATAGCATACCCACTCGCATTTGTCTCCACTTCAAAGAGTTGTTTCGAGTTTGCTAATGCTAGAACTAGTGCTTGACTGATCTTCTTATTTACCTCCTCGAAATCCATCTAATGACCCTTTCCCCACTAAAAACACTTACCACTTGTTGTTATGGCATAGAGCGGTGTTGTTACCACTGAAAATGAGGCTATGAAGTTCCTCAGGTACTGTGTTTCTCCAATGAATCTCCTAACCTCATAAACATTAGCAGGCACCATTCATTTCATAATGGCCTCCATCTTGGTAAGATCTATCTTTAGCTCTCCTCCACCTATGACATACACCAGATACGCCAAAGGCTATTGTGCAAACTCACACTTCTTGATATTTTCTAGCAACTAGTGCTTCTTTAATGTCTCAAGCACCTACGTCAAATGTGAGATGTGCTCCTCCTAGGTAGAATTGTATACTGGTATATCATCCAAATAAACAATAACAAATGAATCTATAAAAGGGCATAATACATGATTCATTAATCTCATAAACATAGTTAGTGCATTACATAGGCCAAAAGGCATGACTAACCACTCATACAAACCTTGTTTGGTTTTGAAAGTAGTCTTCTGGGTATCTTCTTCCTTAACTTGAATCTTGTGATATCCATACTTTTAATTCCATCTTGGTGAAGTATTTTTCTTGTTGCAATTGATCTGACAAATCATCTATCCTAGGAAGGGGGTGTTGAATAATGTATTTATTGTCGGTCTTCATAATTGTACTTGTCAAAATAAATTTTGTTATTAAATAAAATAACTTATTAAAGCATGGGTTTCATGCTTGGGTCAATGTTTTCTAAGTCAAAGCCTCCACTGAAGGTTTCTAGGTTTTGTATTGAGTCATTAGAGTCATTGTCATTTTTATTAGACCCTTCTTGGACTTTTGTATGATGTAAAAAGAATTATTTTTAAGTCAAAAAAATTATATGTTATCTCCACCCCAAGTCAGCCTTGTCCCCATGAAGTCAACCTATATTAGGGAAATTCAACCCAGTAGAAAGGTTATATATATAGAGGTGGTTCGACCTATTTGGAGAAATCTATCAACAAGTTTGATCTTCAAGGAAGAGAAGCGGAAAAAGAGAGTGAAGTAGCTAGAGAAGGAGGAAAGAAGATAGGAATACCTAATTTGAGTTTTTGGGCTATATATCTCTCACACCTGTGAAGTTTATGGGCAGTTGTTGGGGCCAAAATTATTGTCTACTACAGATCCAAAATTTTGTTACTGGGGGCTGAAATATGGATTGAAGTTATTCTTGGGAGTTGTTACTTGGAGATTTTGACAAGGATCATTTATTGAAGGGAAGGGTTGACTTAGTGGTTGGAGGTCTTTATCTAAGTCTAATAGGTCTTGGAGTGTCTCATCTTGATTTGAATCTACTAGTAGAAGAGTTGGACTGGGTTTTCCCATTGAAGGGGTTTTTCCCTGGATAAGCGCCTACATCTTGTGTCTCTTGTTCTTGTGGTCTTCATATACATATAATTTGGTAATTTCTTGATTAAAGACAAACTAATAAAGAATTAAAAGAAGCCAACGTACTTCACAAGTAATTATCAAGAAAGAGGAATCAAACCCTAATTCCTATGAAATTGATTTCTCAACATGGTATCAGAGCTAAGGTCAAAGAAGGTTGAAGATCACTTTGTTGGCTATCACTTGAAGAAAAGGAAAAGCAGTCTTGAAAGAAAAGGTTACTCCCTCTATGGAAAGTTACTTGAAGATGGGACTCAATATCATGATAATTATAGGAAGTTGGATTAGCATAATCGTCTACAGTCAATAGTGAAGGATTCTTGGTTGCACTTATAGGACCCTTGATGATGAAAACACATAGATCATTGATAGTGGAGCATCAAGACACATGACAAGAGAAAGTAGACAACTTCATACTCGATCAAGAGAACCATCATCACATGCAGTGGACCTAGGAGACAACAATAGTTATGTAGTCAAGGGCCTTAAATCTACATCATTGAATCTCGAAAGAGGAGCAAAGCTAAACTTCAACAACATACTCTATGTCCCAAGTTTGAAAAAGAATTTACTTCCCAATTCTTGTTTAGAAGATAAAGGAGATAGGGTGTCAGTTGTAGATTGTAAGGTTTTGGTTTGGGGAAAGGATTCAAGTAATGAAAAGGTAAAGGTTATTGGATTTCATGAATTAAGGCTATATAAAGTTATAACACCATATCCCCAAGCCATATTTCACATGGAGATAAATCCTATCAAAATTTGGCATAGAAGATATGGGCATATTCATTACAAGATAATACCCTCACTTAGTCAAACGGTAAAGGGCATCCCCGACATCAAAGAATATCATGGAGTATGTAAGGGATGTGCTTTTGGAAAGAATATAAGGAAACCTAACACACACAATGATACAAGCTCTAAGGAGATATTAGACATCATTCAATCCGCTATGTGTGGGACAATGTCTAAAAAATATCTTGGGGACATCTTTATTATGTGACCTTCATTAATGATCATTCTAAAATACATGGCTCTATCTTCTCAAGACAAAGGATGACGTATTTGAAAATTTCAAGGAATTTAGATCTGAAGTGGAGACCTTAACCGAAAGAAAGATAAAGACTTTGAGATAAGACAATGGATGGGAATACACTTCAAAAGAATTAATTGCATATTGTAAAGAAGCAGATATTAAGAGGGAGCTCATTGTTCCCTAGAATCTCGAGTAGAATGGAGTTGTACAAAGGAAAAATAGAACTATTGAAGCATTCACAGCAAGAATGCCATGTGTAGACCATCTCTGAATATTCAGGTGTCCCGCATACATTCATGCTCCAAAATAAAAATGAAAGAAATTAGATTATACAAGCATAAAAGGGATCTTCTTTGGTTATAGCATTTCATCAAAGGCTTATGGTATCTACATCAAGGAAGGAAGACAAATTGAAGTGAGTAGGGATGTTATATTTGATGAAAATCATGCCTGTAAAAGATCCAAGGATATACCAATCGAATCTGATGAAGAAGGTGTATTGTTATTTGAAGAAGAAGAGAATCATGACAAGATAACTATAAACCAAGTAGAAGGAGAAGAAGGACCAAGTGAGCCTATTTAACTTGTAATCATTCTTGAAACAAAGAAGAGGCCAAATTGGTTAAAATCTACACTTGAAGATGTCAAAGGACATGGAGCAACTAAAGGAACTTTTAGAGAATGAAAAATACTGAAGAGATATTCAGGGTACATAGCATACATGACAAAATTAATAGAATCAAAACCAACTACCTTTAAATAAGTTACTCATCAAGAAGAATGGAAGAAGGTGATGCAAGAAGAATATCAATCCATCATGAGGAATGGGATTTGGGGAATCGTTCCTAGACCAAGTGACAAATCAATTGTCACCTACAAATGGATTTACAAAATAAAACATGTTGTTAATGGAAGCATAGACAAATACAAAGCTAGATTCGTCACAAGGGTTTCTCACAAAAGGAAGCTATGGACTATGAAGAAATATTTGCTCCTACTTTTAGGTATACTACTATAAGATCTCTAATTTCACTAGTTGCTACTATGGGATGGAATATCCATCAAATAAGTGAAAACAACATTTCTAAATGGGACCATTGATGAAGACGTATACATTGAAAAATCGGAAGGATTTGACATAAATAGTAGATGTTTGAGACTCAAGAAATCCCTATATGGCTTGAAGCAAGCTCCTAGGGCATGGTATGCAAGGATGGATGCATATCTCTTAAGAATTGGGTTCATCAAAAGTTTTTTCGATCCAAACCTCTACATCAAGGTGATGAAGAATGAACCAGTCATTATAATACTATATGTGGATGATTTTTTTATTACAGGTGTGGAGCGCAAAATACTACAATGCAAGAAAATGTTTGTAGTTGAATTTGAAATGAAAAATTTGGGACTCATGCACTATTACTTGAGCTTGGAAGTCTAGCAAAAACCCGATGAGATATATCTAGGTCAAGGTAAATACATAATCAATATGTTACAAAAGTTCGATATGATGGATTCCAAACTTATGACTACTCCCATGATCACTAACCTCAAGAATTTGAGAAGCTCCAACTCTAGTCTTGTCGATCCTACTAGTTATCATAAGTTGGTGGGATCTCTGATGTATTTGGTAAATACAAGACCTTATATATGTTTTGTTGTAAATATTCTTAGTCAATTTTAGTTGGAGCTTAGTCATGACCATTGGATAGTTTCCAAACATATCTTGAGATACTTACATGGCATAATACATCACTGCCTAAAGTATGATGGAAAGGAATTCAAGTTAACAAGTTTTGTTGATTCTAATTGGGGTGGAAGTGAGACTGATGGAAGGAGCACTAACAATGGATGTTTCAATTTGTAATATGCAATGATTTCATGGATGAGTAGAATACAAGATCTTGTTGTGTTAAGTAGTGTTGAAGTAGAATATTTTGTTGTGTGTGAAGTAGGAAATGAAGTTTTTTGGTTAATAAAACTCTGGTCAGATTTGTTTGGCAAGCCTCTCGATCATATGGTGATAAATTGTGATCATAAAAGAAGCATCAAGATGTTTGAAGACCTTGTATTTCATGCAAGGATTAAGTATTTTAACAAAATGTACCACTACTTTAGGAGTTTGGTACAAGATGGTGTCGTGAAGCTACAACATATTCTAATCGATGAAAAGGTGAATGATGTGTTGATGAAATCTCTTATGAATAAGAAGTTTGAATATTTTAGAAGCATGCTAGGATTGGTTGATGTTACAGATTTAGTTTATAAGGAGAGATGAAGCATCTTATGGCAAGATTCTTGGGAGGACATCTGGACGGCCTATGTGATGATGTCTAAATCCCGAGGTAGGGAGGGTGGAATTGGTCATGGAGCTCTGACCTTGGATATGCACCTAGATCCCTGGGTTGGTGGTAGAGCTTAAAGGCCCAATGGTACCTAAAGTGGCTAAAGCTTGATTCCACCTTAGTCCAACCCGATTAGAGTACCCTAGTCAGGTATCTAATCTATAGCATTGATTGTGCTAGAACTCTTCATAGTTCATTTCATTTGAGATCTTCCATGTACCTTCATATGTATGTAATTATGAATACCTAGAAGTGTTCAAGAATGTAACTAGTGTTATTCTTCATAATCATACTTATCAAAATAAATTTTAGTATTAAAGAAAATGACTTATTAAAGCATGGGTTTCATGCTTGGATCAATGTTTTCCATGTCAAAGCCTCCATTGGATGCTTCTAGGTTTTGTATTGAATCACTAGAGTCGTTGCTAATTTTATTAGACCCTTCTTAGGATTTTGTATCATGTAAAAAGAATTATTTTTCAGACAAAAAGGTTATTTGTTGCCTCCACACCAAGTCGACCCTATCCCCATGAGTTTGGCCTACATTAGGGAAATTTGACCCAGTGGCAAGATATATATAGAGAGGCAATTCAACCTATTTGGAGCACTCTCTCAACAAGTTCGATCTTCAAGGAAGAGAAGCAGAGAAAGAGAGCAAAGTAGCTCGAGAAGGATGAAAGAAGCTAGGAAGACCTACTTTGAGTTTATGGGTTATTTGTCTCTCACATGTGCAAAGTTTCTATGCAGTTATTGGGCCGAAATTCTAGATTGAAGTTGTTGTTGGGGAGTTGTCACTTGGATACTTTGACAAGGATCATCTATTGAAGGGAAGGGTTGACTTGGTGGTTGGAGAAGGTATTTGTCTAAGTTTAATAGGTCTTGGGGTGTCTCATCTTGATTTAAATCTACTAGTGGAAGAGTTGGATTGGATTTTACCCTTGAAGGGGTTTTTCCCTGGCTGAGCGCCTACATCTTTTGTCTCTTTTTCTTGTGGTTTTCATATACATATAATTTGGTAATTTCTTGATGAAAGAAAAAATAATAAACAATTAAAATAAGGCAACATAATTCACAAGCAATTATCAAGAAAGAGGAATCAAACCCTAATTCTTCTAAGCATTGATTTCTCAATAGGGGGTACATGTTCTTGAGGGTGATTTTGTTCAACGCCATGTAATCTATACACATCCACCAAGTCCTATCTTGAATTTTCACAATGATGATGGATGACCCACATGGTGATCTACTCTGTCGAATGACACCCTATTCTAATAGTTGATGCAATTGTTTCTTCACCTCACTTGCTTCTATAACAGACTCCCTGTACAGCGCAATATTTGGCAATGGGGAGTCCGGAAATAGCTAGATCTTGTGCTCCACTTCCCTCTTAGGTGGTAACCCTTTAGGCTCCCAGAACACATCCTTGTATTCCTCTATCAACTCTTCCAGTTATTTTTTTTTTGTTTCTTACTAGACCCCTCCATGGATAGCTCTACTCTTACTAACTCTTCTACAGACTTATTTTCTCTTAAAAACAATAAAACATACTTCTTGATGGAAACATAATCAATTTCTTGGCTTGGTTGCCACTTACCAGTGAAATTTTTTACTTGTCTTTGTGTGCGTCGATGACGAACAATTCTTCATCCTAGACAAGCCGGTACTGGTTGGCTCTCCGCATGAATATTCCATATTGCATGTACATGTAGGGACTCCCAAACACGACTGCACATACATCAAGGGGAACCACATCTAGTTATACTTCATCAATAAAATCAGCACCGATGGAAAATATAATTTTGCATTGTTTTATTATCTTCAGATCTACATATTTATTTACCCATCCTAGTGGATATAGGTTTGGATGATCACGAACTTCTAGTCCCAACTTCTTGACCACCTTTGTTGCAATGATATCTGCCTACGATCTTGAGTGAAACAAAACATTAATCTTTGTCTTCTTGATCTATATCTTTATATGGAAGAGTTTGGTCATTTCTTTCTCTTCTTATTGTTGAAGGCTACTCAAGCTCACCTCCTTCTGCACTGACATACAGACGATCGTCTCATCCATGTCTAAGTTTCTTTCAACTTGGTTGTTCGAATTAGTGGCCATGAGATTCTTCTTCTTATTATCTTTCTTTTGGTTCTTCGGGTTTAGCTCTAGATGCAACTTCCAGTGTTTTTCCTCGGTATGGTTATCGGTGTTGCAGTGATTGTTGGGATCTTTGCATTGGTCTGTCTTGGTTTTTGTCTTTTTATCTTTTCCCCCTTTTTGCTTCTCCTTCCCCTCCTTCAAAGTGTCTTGTAGCTCCTTCTGCTTCAATCCACTTAATTGTGATATCTTCAAGCCTATGTTCTCCAGGTATTGTGCCTGTACACAAGCCTCGTCCATTAATTTGGGCTTGAACAACATCACTTGCTCCCATAGATGGCGATGTAGACCCCCCAATTACTTGAGGAGTACAATGGGTTCTTTAGGGAGATACCCAGCATTATGGCCATGTTTCTGAACTCTGTTGTGTACTCCTGCACGCTTTGCCCCAGTTTTTGCTTGAAGTAGTGCCACCAAATCCACTGGTTCTCTACGTACCCAATACGGTAAAATTGTGACTTAATGAAAGTTTTGAAGTCCTCTCACTTAGTCACTAAAGGCACTCCCTCCAACCTTAGGGTCTCCATGTGCCTTTCTCACCAAGTTAGGGCATGGCCCTCTAATTTCAGTTATTCAAATGAAATATTATGTTTTTGCTCACTTTTATGGAAGTTGAAATACACTTCCAGTTGCTACAACCAGTGATTCAACTTCAAAGCTTTGATATCACCATGGTACGACTTGATATCGACCTTTGCTTCCATTTTAAATAGGGGCGTGATTGATTCACAACACTCGAACTAGGTTGATCTTTTTCAAGTTCTTTCTTCAGTTGATTCTTTGTTTCTTCTCGATCTCCTGATCCTCCTTCTAATTTATACTCTACATTTGAACCCCCATATTCTCTAAATATCCCAATATTATTACTCAGGGCCGCCATGAGAAGATTTACATTACGATTTATATCAATGACTTGTTGTTCCAGCTGCAAAAACCTCTCCTCTGCAGGATCACAAGGGTTATTCACATATTCATCAGCCATGATTAGGGTTTTACGACTTTTGGACCAGCTAATCTAAATCCCATACAAATCTCCACAATACACCCATAGAAAATTGCTATGATATCAATATGACCCATAAATCGTTGTGGATATTCCATTGGACAATTCATCACAACAGATCTGATAAAATTATTTTGAAATCTGAAATTCTACACTATTACAATTTTATTAGATTTTTGGATCTATAGATTTACTATTAATAGTGCATGCATGCGACTTACATTTATGCGAAAAATAGAGAACAGAAAAATAAGAATCTCACACACACATTTGACACGAGATATGCTCTGGGAAACGCTTTCGAGAGAAAAACTCCGCTAAAAGGTGAGGTCGCTCCGCTCTTTTTCTCTGAATGGAAATATGGTTGCAAGTACAAAGAAGTATGGCATGTGACCTATGGGATGCTACAGTGCACAAATCTTCTATGTGTGCTCTACCTCCTATCCCTCTTGGTTTTTTTTCTCCACTATGAAATATATACACTCAAAATTATGGAATCATTTTTCCCCCCAGTGGTTCGGTTATAACACAACCTAATAGCCTATTAGTGGTAAAGTTTGACTACCTCAACTCTCAACCAAAGCTACAATATTGACTCTTCTAGAGTTTTTTACATCATAATCACACGGCTATCCCCTTTTCCATGAATATTGGAGGTTGATGTGGCATCCTCTCAAATTATAGTGGTGAAAACAAGAAGGTCAACTTCTAAGTGGCATAAATTTCACATATGGACATCGATTGACACGATTCTTGCGTCATTGAAAAAAAATGTGTGGAGAATAGCATGAAAATATGTTGTGCTTGAGTGGCAGAGTTTTACCCCCAAAAAATCACATGATGTCTCAAAACACTCCCAAAAGGTTTCAGACCATGTTTTTCCAAACTAAGTCCCGCCAATAAAAACAATCCCATGAGCTTATTCCTCCACTTTTTCCACTCTGAAAGCATCAAAATGGATAACTATAATAGTCCAATATGAATCAATGGTTGACACTAAACTTGACTTGCCCCAATTCAATTTTAAACAAATCACTTTACAACAAATCTTATAAAAATACAATAAACTAGTTACCTCTTTTCTTTACTCCTCATTGAATAATTAAAAAATAAGTTCAAAACATAGCCCTTATCACTCCAAATATAAATTACATGAAAATTATATACACACAAACTTAAATAATCATTTAAATTTACCCGCATGCCTCCGCTTCATATTCCTCATATGTCTCACTTCATTAAAAACGTTTCCAAAAATGCATTGTAATATTATATTGTTATTTTGTATTGTCAAACTACCAAACTTTTTTTCACATTGTCAAGCAATTCAACATTTCAAACCTTGTTACTTTGTTGGGAAGAACATGTCTGTTGGTATTACATGCTCTGACATTGCACTTGGAACAGTTATCCATTAATTTTCCTCATATTTCAAGCATTATGTTGTATGGTTGCCTTTGAATTTGCTATGATTTTGTCAAATATCAAATATCACTTTATTATTATAAGTATCAGCTTAACTTTTCTATTTGCTAGTTTCTTTTAGTTAGAATGTTGGTGATTAAAAGATAGATAGATTGATTGATTTTGAATTTGCTATGATTTTATCAAATATCACCTAATAAGTATCAATGTAACTTTTTTATGTGCTAGTTTTTTTAAGTTAGAATGTTGGTGATAGATAGATAGATTGAGCTTTTTTAAATAAGTTTTGAAATGTATAAATAAATCTAATATTTTAAAAAATTCTAAAAATTCTAAAGCATATAAATTATACAGATTTCACAATTCAAAGTTGTGATTTCAACACAATTTTTTCATATTTTGAGCAAATTAATCAAAAAAAATGTTGAAAAAATAACCAAAACATGAAGAGTTAGACTACGGCATTATCACAATGTTAGCATTTGCTTGACCAACTCTATAATATTATCTCCAATTCCAGGTGTTATCATACATAACACACTCACAATTATAAAATTGGAAGATAGTGAATTACTTCAAAAATAAAAACACAACTCTTCAAATTAGTGATTCTACAAATTTGCCAAATTACTAATGGATATGTGCAACAAGCACTCGCAAACTATCACTGTCAAAAGATTAATCTCGGATCTATCAAATAATTGAAATGGATCAAATCTCCTAAAGTGCAAAATTATTTTTGAGTGTAAAACTTAAGCAAAAGGTTTGAACCTTGAAAGATTCAATTCTCTCAAAGCTTGATAGATCAAAGGTTAACATGGATCTATGTTGGTTTATGTGTGTGTGTGTGTGTGTGTGTGTGTGTGTGTGGGGTAGATTGTTTTAAGAATGGTTTTAGATGTCAAACAATTTATTCTTAAAAATGGTATGATACAAATATGAAGATGAAATTGAAGCAATATCTCTATTTGTTTTATTGATTTAGAAAAACAATTTCAACATCATTGAGAATCAAATCAATATATATTGACATTTTTTTAAAGCAACATTTAAAAACAATTTCGAACATTTACTTAAAATCAAATCAATATATATTTATGCTTATATTTTTCATATTTATGCTTTTGGTTTAACACTGCATATAGGCCACCTTAAACATGTACCTATCAAACACGTGAGGTGTAGACCAATTGGTTTGTGTTAGGTTTAATCCCCACTAGGTCTAAGGTTCTAATCGCATGGGGAGGGATCAAGGATGGGAACCACATTTGGGGGAATTAAAGTATCCCAAAGGGGCGTCCATGTTCGACCGAGTTTCACACAATCATGGTGATAGCATCCCACTGATGGTAAAATCATTCTTCCTTCCAACATTGGGGCTAGCCTCAGCCTAAGCTTAGCCTAGTTCGGTTTTAAAAAAACAAAAAAGCATGGATCTATCAAGCACCAAACTTGTATATTTTAAGTTAATAATTTTAAAACATAAATTTAATTTAATTTAATGTAAAGCTAACTTGTATTTTTTCTAAAAGCAAATCTCTAACATTAGCTAATGCTACATGACATCATCATTGCCATATTGATTTGTAGAATGCCTCTAGCACAATAATTGGTAGCTTTCACTAGCGTTTTCCATTCATTAACATTTTGCTTATCTCACCCTGTACCAACAGAAACTAAGTCAAAAAGATTAAGTGTAGTGGAATTGCAATGTTTTACATCATCTTTGTTGCAATCTTCAAAGCGATATTTAGTCATTGGATTCTATATTTGACACTCCCAGTCACATCTTCACAAAAAGATATCGACTGGAAAAGCGAGGCCTTAACTATTACATGTTATTCAATATGTTAGGCAAAGGAATGACTCTAAAATGTTATTTTTCTATTAAGGTGAACATCATTAAATACAAGGAGAATGGTGACCTTTGGGACTCCAAGGTCTTTTCCTATTCTAACTTATCGAAATTCTCTATTTACAGAATTCCACCTGATCCCTAAAGATTAGGTGTTTAACATTGCCTCCCACGCCCCTCCCACCTTTATTTTGAAGGGGCGTTTGTGAGTCCAAGCATCACTTTGAATCTTTCAATTTTTTCCTTTACAAGTGCTTTGGTGAAGATGTTTACAATTTTCTCATTTGTGGAACAATGTTGTAGGTGAATAGTTCTGGCCTCTACATGATGTCAAATCAAATGATACTTTGTGTTGATATGTTTGCTTCCATCATGGAATTTTGAATTCTTGTCCAAATTATTGAAAAGTATTGTCAATCAGAAGAGAGGTAGAGTTCACTTGCTTCTCCTGCAAATCTTTAAGAATTTTCCTAAGCCATGCAATCTCCTTGGTTGCTTCCGCAATTGCCACATATTTTGTCTCTATTGTGGAATCTGCTAGAATTGATTGTTTGCGTGAAACTCACATATCCAATCAAGCTAAAGTCATCCACTTGTGAATATTTGAGTCCAAACTCTTGAGTTCCTTTCAAGTACTTTAAAACTCTTTTTGAAATACATGAATGTCCTTCACAAGGCATTTGCATAAACCTAAAAAGAATTACAATAGAAAATGAAATATTTGGTCTATTAGTGGTGAGGTAGTAAGGCTTTCGGCAAGCTATCTACACTTAGTTGTATCCTCAAATTGATCTCTTTTAGATGTGAGCTTTAGTTTTTGTTCCATTGGAGTAGATAAAAGATTGCATTCAATCATGTTAAACTAGTTCAACAATTCTCCAATGTATTTCTTTTGAGATAGGAATATATATCTTGGATGTTGGGTCACTTCAATGCCCAAACAATGATAAAGGTGTCCCAAATCAGTTATCTCAAATCCTTTCTTCAATTCTTTCTTTAAGCATGCAATATAATTTTCATTTTTCTTTATTACCAACAAATCATCTACATATACCACAAGATAGACAACAATTTTGCCAACTTTCTTGACAAACAAAGTTGCATCATCAAGAGTATAGTGTTTGAAATTTAATTTTAGAAGATTCTCAATTAATTTTTCATACCAGAATCACAGTGCTTGTTTTAGGCCATACAAGGGCTTGATGAGTGTGAATATTTTTTGTTCTTGTCCCTTTACAACAAAATTTTCTGGTTGAGACATAAAAGCATTTTATTTTGGATCTCCATTCAAAAAAGTCAACTTGACATCCATTTGATGGACTTTCCATCCAAGGCAAAGAAGGTTTGGATGGTGGCCCATTTTGTTGTGGGGGCAAATGCCTCTTCATAGTCTACCCCTTTTTTTGGGCCATTTTGCCACGAGCCTAGTTTTGCGCTTGTCAAGTGAGTTATATGATTTACAGTTCTTCTTGAAAACCCACTTGCAACTAGTTGGTTTGGTTCTAAATAGAATGTTTGTCTGCTTCCATGCTTCATTCTTTATGAGAGTGTCATACTCTTTCTACATTACTTCTTCCCATTCATCTTGAGTAGTAACTTCTAAAGGGAGTTGGCTCAAAATTAGTAAACAAATTTAATTCACAGTCATAAGAAACATCTATGCCACCAACTAAATCAAAATCATCTTCATCACCTTCATTTCCAACCTCTAGTCTTTCCAACCTCATCAAGATGAACACTAATTGTTTTAATGAGCCATTTTGGAGGACCTTTCTAAGATGGTCCAGTTTGCTCTAATGACTAAAAGATGGGATTGCATCGGTATTTAGCCTTCCAATTCTCTCAATCACATCACTCAAAGAAGTTTTGCCAATTTAAATAAGTGGTTGGAACTTCATAAGGGGGAGAGAGTGTTTCAGAAGGAGATTTGGCATAGATTAATCCAAAATAGGGATATCTACCCTTCAAGATGTGGAATCTCATTATCAAAATTCATGAAAAGTCTTTGCATGATTGAACTTGTGCACACGATCAAGATATCACTCAATAACATTGTCAGTGTTGGAAGATTCAAGAAAAATCACATTTCTAGACAATATAAATTTTTTATTTACCTCATCATAGAAACAATATGCTTTGGTGGTACCTAAGTACACCAAGAAGATACAATTTCAACTCCTTGCACCAAGTTTGCTTATTTGTTCTTTGGGAATCAAGGCATAGCAAATGGAACCAAAAACCTTGAGATCCCTTACCAAAAGAATGTGGCCATATGCCACATTTCATAAAGAGTCGTTTCTTGAAGCATGAGATGGACATATGTTTTTAATATATACGGCATATAGAACTACATCCCAAAACATCAATTTTATTTTTTTGAAAAATATCATTGAATGAACAATATTTAAGATAGTCATGTTCATTCTTTCAACTACATTTTGTTAAAGATTGAATGGCACAATTGTTTGATATTGAATCCCATGTCGGAAAAAATAGTTTTAAAATTCATTAGAAGTGTATTATTTTCTATTATCAATACAAGGAAAGTCAATATGTGATCATTTTCAATCCATGTATAAAAGTTTTTAAAGCTTATAATTTACTTTTCAACAAATATACCCAAGACATCTTAGGGTAATCATCAACCAAATTCATCATATATTTATTTCCATTTGCAAAAGGAATAGGCATAGGGCCACACAAAACAAAGTGAATCAGTGCAAGCTTTATACGTGCTCTGAAAGCATAATTATGAAATGGTTGCTTGCCATGTTTTCCTAGGGTACAACCACCACATTGCTTCAGTTTCTTTGGAATATGTGACAAACCAGAAACAACATTTATTTTCAACAAAGGAAGATAGCCATAATTAAGATGTCCAAATATTCCATGCCATAGAACACTAGATTGCAATGAACCTTTCATTATACTCAAAACTATAAGAATAGTTCTATACATGAGCAAATGTTTCTTGCAACTTCACCAATTTTTCCTCCTCTATTCCAATCATGGCAACTATGTTTTCCGATGTTTTTCTTATTTCAACTTTGCCATCAAACATGTGAATCAAAGGTCGCAAATATAAACAATGGGCAATAAGTTTCTCCTCAACGTTGGAAGGTAGAGTACATCATGCAAAAGAAAGGAAGTCCAAGCAGTTTAAGCCTTAGTACCAAGTCTAGATGGCTTGAGACTTGAGTTGTCTACAAAGTATTCTGCTCCATTTACATTGTCATTGAAGTCTTCAAAGAAGTCTCTCTGAAAGGTCATGTGGTAAGTCGCACCTGTATCAAACAGTTATTAACCTTTCCAAAAAGCAAATGACACATATGAAACAAGCATTCAGTTACTCCAATATTGTAATGTGGAATAATATAATGAGTAAATTCAAGTGTTTTACCTTTTGTTGGATCTAGTGGTTTACCTTTGTCTTCTTAAAGTTCTTGTTTGATTTTTTTCCCAAGGGATTTTCCATGTGGCTGCATCATTAGATTTTCCTCCTTGATGATATTTACCCCCACTATCTTTGTTGTTCTTTCTTCAATGTCCTCTTCTACCACCTCTTCCTCTAGAAGAATCTTGTCTATGATATTCTTATCAATCTTTGCAAAGCACACAACTTCTTCAAATGATTAAGAAGTCGCCATCCTCCTAGCAAAAGATTTCTCCTATCATACAAACTTCTCCATAAGAGTTTCAAAAGAAATGTCCTTTAGTTGGGCACTAGCTTTGTAAGAATTCAAGATAATGAAAATATGTTGGATAGAGGGCCTCGACAAAGGTTGTGAGAAGATGTCCATTTTAATCTCAATGCCTTCTACATCATGCATGGTGGCTTTAATTTCTAAGGCTAGGGGCTAGGGGGGCATCGTCTTTCAACTCAGGTTGAAAAGCTTCATCATCCATTGAACTACCTCTAATTCGATGAGTTAAAAAAATATTTCAACTTCTTTAATGCATCATAAGCATTTGTAATTGGAATTATATGACAACACACCTCTTCACTTACAAAAGCAACAATCAAGGCATAGGCCTACCTCTAATTCGATGAATCAAATAAATATTTCAACTTCTTTAATGCATCATAAGCATTTGTAATTGGAATTATATGACAACACACCTCTTCACTTACAAAAGCCTTGTTATCATTGTTCTTCCATATGGTGAGTTCTTTATCTGATGTGGGCTTGGAAAGCAGGTTGTCACCTTCTCCTTCACAAATACCTTCCCGCAAGTCACTTAAGATAAAGGGTGTGCTTGATATTTATGGACCATTCATGGTAGTTCTCTTTTCCAATTAGCACAACAAAAACAATAGAGATAAGAGTGCATCTTCGAACAAAGTTTACGACTAAAAAATAGTGGACACGCAAAAATGCTACAATATAACCTTTGGTGAACAAATTTAATATATTTTTACAGATATCAAAGACTTTTGCTTGAATTTTAAAACAGTCAATATTATAATGATAATCTCATACTTCAAACTGCTAGACATCCATTCTTTCCACACTAATGCACATCTTAGTGTAATATTGTAAGATTATTTCAAACTACTACCACTGTTAAGAAATGCTATAAAAAATTACAAGGCAAACAAAGCCCTAATCACATCTAAATCCTCTGAAAAACAAATCAGCTTTCAGCTTTCACCATAGGATTAGCGTCTCTATCTCTTGATGTCCGGCCTCCTTGTAATCAAATGAACATGCATGCTTATCTAAATAATAGTGCAAAGAACATAAAACATAAACGCACCAACACTTAAAATCCAGCAATTCCACATGCATGCTGCACAATTGGCACCAGTTCAAAACCCTCAAGCAGTTCTTCACCACAAGATTTACATCATATGAGGATGACCCAACAACTTCCGTAAGGTTTCAAACCCCAGAAGCATTGAATTTCAGTACCTTGCTACTATCGACAACTGAAAAGGATTTCTCAACAGAGACGTATAGGTTTGCAGAAAACACTTATTTTCACAATATGGCGCATGGCAATAATTGAAATGCCTTGCAACACTCACTATTTATCAGACAGCAGAGGATACAAAATCTCTCTAACAATCAACAAAAGAAATTGCAAAAAAGGTTAACACTCGCTACCCTGAACTCGGAGACAAACAAACAGTGAGAAGAAATCAAAAACAAGAGGTCGCTTAGTGTTTCTCGTGCAATAGAAGCGTTTCACCTGATCATAAAAATGATGCCACTGCAGATGGTTATCACGTCAAGCTTGTTGGGTGACGTGGCGTTTCGCTACTACTGGCCATCATGAGAGACAAATGTTGCTTAGGAAATGCAGGCTACAAACAAGCAGATGAACAAAGAAAACACTTACGTCAAGGGCAGAGATGGCAAGAACTGACAGAAAAGCAAAAGATATCACTTGGTAGCTGTTATATCCCCATTTTCCAACATAAACATAGAAATAAAATAAAATAGAAAATAAATTAACTATAATTATTAATAATTAAACTAGCGTAGATCCATCTTAATTCCAGATTTATCAAGCCTCGAGAGGGAACAAATCTCTTGAGGTTCTAACATTTCCTCAAATTTTGCACTTAAAAAGAGAAGTCTGCACCTTAAGAGATTTGATCCATCTCGACGCTTGATAGATCTGGAGTTACAATGGATCTACATTGGTTCTAATGGCCATAGCTACACTTGTTTTAATGACCATAGTCTAATGGCCATAGCTACACTTGTTCTAATGACCATAGTCTATCTACTAGACATTTTAGAGGATTTGATAGAGCCCTAGGGGTTTTTTTGAGGGCTAAATCCATTATCTGCAGTGAAAAACTCAGTGTAAACAACAGAACTCAAGATTTGACCAAAAAACAATTCGCCAGATTCTGACCAAAAAACTCCAAAACCCAAAACATCTAATAGTTAGACAACATCATTCTAATGTAGCCCACATCCCCAATGTACTAGGACTTCCAACTTGTGCTGTCATACCATGACAAGAAGTAAACATTAAACGACAAGTTCATGCCTATTGGACAAGGTTTGCAGTAATCTGTTTTCTTTTATGTTGCAAACAGTAACCACAACTTGTGGTATCAAACTTCGAAATGCACTTGCTTCCCAAGGTATGAATTTGCTCATACCTCTATTATTTTTTTCTGAAAATGCTTTCCTACAAACTCTAGAAGCATTTTCACGGGGAATCCCCAGGGAAAACAACAGTCAAGGACAAGCAACTAATCATTAGCCCTTCTATTTGGCATATTACCACCCATATTTGACTCACAATAATTGTTTTTTGTAGTGATTTTTCTTTCAATATTGTGCCTTACTCAATAGACACAACACATTTTGTATCATCAAACAATTACATGTCTACAACCTCACTTCACCAAATTACATGTTTATAATCTCGATGCCTTCAATTTTTTTTTTATTACAACCCAAAATATAATAGCATTATATCTCAAAAAGGTCAAACATAAAATCTTTAATAACTAAATAAAATCAAAAAATTACAGTACATCTTCTCACATGCATTTTTTATCCATGCCTGTAAAATGTATTTCTATTCCATTTAGCAATATTCATCTCTAGTTGGAACTCATCCTATTCCTCACCATTACGAGATTATTTCCACCCACTGCAGCATGACAGTTTATCTAAACCCCAAGTCAACAAAAAATACTTTGCCCATATAAGGGGACAGTTGAGAATTAGTGTTATTTCCCCTTTGGATTTTTAATATTCCAAATAATAACGAGTGGTCATGAGACAATTCCATCCTGCATATATAGCATGTGCAGCAAACCCACTTCTAACCTTCTACATATAACAGCTGAGTAGAATCTAAAATATACCTCAATGTTCTATAGAACTTGGAATTCATCTTAGGGCAAGAGGAGTTATTGCCTTGAGCCTTAACCAATTTGAGCATCTCACGTGGACGACTGACACTATGATTCAAAATACAATATGAGCTCAGTCACATCACTTGAATTTGCCAAATTACCGTGAAGCTACAACAAACATACTGAGAGATATTTACCAAGACAAGGATTAAATTATGTTCCTTCTTCCTATTCACTTTAGGGGAAAACTGATATAAGCATGTTCATTTCAAAAAAAAAACAAAAACTAAAAACATTTTCAACAATTTCTTGAAAAACAAACATGAGAATGAAGGTAATTCTCTGAGGGTAAGTGATCTCCGTGATAGAGAAGGCACACAAAGAGCCAAATGTGAATTATCGATTAATACTCTAAATTCGATATATATAATTAAAAGAGAAAAAACTTCTCAAGGTGACAATAAGAAATGACCATTAACGGAGACAGTTCACAAAAGAAAAGCTGCCTTTGACATGGAATCATGTAACAACACACTTCGTACTCTAGTAAACTTTGTCCTATCAACCTTGTAACATATCCATCCTTATCAGATCCATTTCCATGGGCAACTGCTAGATCTTCTTGAGCATATTTTTTGCCTGTAATGAACAAAATCAATCAGCATTTTCCATTATACTACAGCTTAAGGGCAAGTCACCATCATAACTAACAAAAGAAAAGCACCCTTTGAAACAGAATCATATAACTCACTTTGGACACTAGTAAACTTCCTCCTATCAACCTTGGGATGTATCCATACTAACAGCCCCATTTCCAGTGTCATCAGCTGAATTTTCTAGAGCATCTTTTTTGCCTGTAACAAATAAAAACCACATAAGTTCTGTTGTGATGCTACTGCTTGAGACACCAACAAATGAAAAACAGAGTATATAGGTAAATATATTGTATGAAAGAGAGAGAACCTTTCTTTTTCTTTCCACCCCCTTTCTTTTTGGACTTGGTCCCCAAAGCTAGCCATGCTTTTATCTCAGGATCATCAATAGTCTTGGTTGGATTCAGTTCTTGCAATGGATGCCCTGTGATTTTGTCTGATCCATTTGGCATCAACAAGACCGTGAATTTTATATGGGCAACCAGCTCACCTTCAAGCCACAAAGACATTGTCGATTAATAATTTTACTCACAAGCCCTTTACTATAAGAATTTTTCAAATATGGTGGTCAAACTAAGCATTTAGGTGTGTTGTATCCCATATTACCTTGTGTTAGGAACGTTACAGTGCATAAAATGGTAGAACTTGATAAAACAAAACAACAGCTGGCTGCTGGCATGTCCTGAGACTTATATGGGAAGCCTTTGAGGATGAAAATTTAAGTAGAAAGGACGAGTACCACAATTTCCTAAGAATCAGATTCTCTCTCTTACCTGGTTTCTCGTGAAGAACAGGGTAAGGCTGCAAAAGCTCGTGGTTGACACATTCCACCAGACCTAAACGGGCACGCTTGTCTTCCAGAGCCCTGAGTGTCAAAACGCATAACATATTGTGTTTCTGAATTTTTTTTCTGAACTTGGGAATAGCTCGTGAGTTTTGCGAGTTTACTAAATATGTAAATAGAGAGACTGAACATCGCCAATACACACTTTGCACTCAAAATTACAAGAAATTGGAAAATAGAAAACCATACCTTGCAGTAAATGGCATAATAGGAAACTTCTGGTTTATTTCAGTGAAGATAAGCCTTGATGCTTTCATCTTCAACTGATAGTTTTTATCAACAGCCCTCTTGTATATATTTGTTTCCTTTTCATCAAGCAGTTTAAGCTGAAAATGTATCACCAAAGTTGTGATAACAACCAAAAATGCAAGAAATCAAGTTCTTTAGATTGATCTTTACTATCAAATGCATCAGTGGCCTATCTCAAGCATTGCATACCTTGTTGATGCACAGTTCAAAGGATTCACAATTAGGCCCTACTTTCAGCATTCCATGCTACTGATCTAGAACTGAAATTTGTAACTTGATAATTTACAAGTGATTTTGAAAACATCTTTGACTAAATGCCTTTTCATTCTTCCACATTTCAAAGATTATCCTATCAGTTTCAAATTTTTAACTATAAAAGAAGAGAACATAAAGGAACTGTATTGACATCAGAGAAGAGCAAGTACACCTATATATGTCATTTTAAGGGAAGAAAATCAGAACTCTGTCATTGAAACAATTTCATGGAGATGTGGAACACATTGATAAACAAAATATGGAACTTAAACCAATCAGGTCAAATAGCACTTAATCTCACCTTTCCTTCACCTGTAGTTGTTACAATGTCAATAGCATAAACTTCATTTTCCTCAAACTCAGCATCATCAACCCTTGTTTCTGGATTGCTTGCACCAAGTATAACTTTATTGCCATCAATAACAAATTGTTTCATCTGATGACTTAGTACTCCCTCTGCAATTTTGCAGTCATACACTGCAGCGACTTTTTGGATGGCTTCAGTCACATCCTTATTCTGCATTGCAACAAGCCATATTAAGAAGAAAAAATAGACTAACTAATGAAATTGGAATAACAAATAGCAGTCTAAAAAACAAATTAGACTGAAACAAAATAGTACATATTGTCTTGTCTGATCAAGAAAAGCAATCTGATTTCCAATCCCCACCCATATAATCACTTGTATAAGCTTTAGTACATTTTTTTTTAAATTCACAGCAACTTGACAACCCCCTCAAGCAGGTGGTGAAGCCCTTTCCATGCCAACTGTTTTGGCCTGAGTTTTATAATCAGGTAAGGGTGCTAAACTGAGTCAGGTGAGGAAAAAAGAAATTTGGGACACTGCCAACAGCCTCAAGGAAAATATCCATATAAATGAAAGTAGATATTAAGGGGAAGCTGTGAAGTGTAAGATGTTGGAGAGTTATGCCATGCACCTTGTAAAGATCATACTGCACACCCATTAAAAACCACTTGCAAAGAAAAGATGTTTACTTGCAGAAAACTGCGATATAAAAATTGCCGGAACAGCAACATTAGCCGCACAAATTGCAGCTTGGAAAAGGTTGTGATTCAGGAATGTTGCAGACACCATCAAAAGTAAGATGCGGACTGAGACCCCATGAGAAAATGGAAGTTACATGCCAGTCAAGTTGCAGTCATGACAAAGTTGCAGTAGATGTAAAACACATATAATTCTAGGTTGTAGAGAAGACAAAAGTCTGCAAACCCCAAAGGTTGCAGAGCAGTCTTATCCCCAAAGGTAGCAGAGTAGGAACTGAAGGATCAGAACCACAAGTTTCAGCAGTATGGAGACCAACACAAAGTTCATGGAGTAGCTATTGGCATCATGAAGGGGAATCGTCAAGTAGGAAGCAGTCTCAAGACAATACCCCCATAGGTTGCATCTGAGGGACAGGATCTGTGAAAGATTGTAAGGTTGGGGATTCTCAAGGATCAGAACCTTAAGGTTGGGCATCCTAAAGGACCAGAATCGTAAGGTTGGCATTCTAAAGGATCAGAACCGTAAGGTTGGGCATTGAAAAAGCCAACCCAATGTTCACAAAGTAGCTGTTGGCACTGTGAAAGGGAATCATCTAGTTAGTGAGCAATCTCAAGACCATACCCCCATAGGTTGCAATTTAAGATTGGGCATTCTAAAGGCCAACCCAAAGTTCACAAAGTAGTTGTTGACATTGTGAAGGGGAAACATCAAGCTAGGGAGCAATCTCATGTCGAAGAATCTAGAGAAATTAGATACAAAAGGATTGTTATACACTTGATAACAATTTGTGAAGCAATTTTACAATTTATCTTGTCAGCTTAATCTTCTTCTCTTCTCATTAGTGTATGTGTGTTTACTTCATCAAACAAATACCAAAACACAAGAAACAAGAACACAAGATGTTGGCTCTCTGCCTGGGCAAACCCCCTCTCTCTTAGAGTGGAAAACCCTTTCGTAAATTTCTCTTATTGAAGCTTCTATTGATCAATGCCAAACCCTAGGACAAGAATATCCTCCAAGCACAAGTCAAATCCTTCCTTCTTCTTGCACTTCGTTTCTCAGCACTTCGTCTCATTCTTATGGCACTTTGTTCTTCTTCCGGCAATTGATGATAGTCCTTGTTATGTTAGCTCTTAGAAGAGATACCTTATCTTTGATCCTTAGTGAGGTCCTTCAATAATGAGGATACCTTCCTTCTCTTGACCAAGCGAACTCCTTCTTGACATGAGGTTGCAAACTTGATGTGACAGTATTGCAGCCCTGGTTTCTAGCACGTGTGAGAGGTTTCCTTGTGTATTTGACTCTTTTCTCCTTCGCTTGAGTGAGCCACTTCTTCGCTTGAGTAGGAAGCCTTATAGGCCTAAGTTTCTGGCCCAAACAATGAGAGATGAGTAATTGTGATGTTGTTGTTGTAGTGACTGTATACAACCCTCCCTCCTTTCCTCACATGTGTGACTGCAATTCACCCTAAAAACAGTCCTTTAAACTTCAATTATGTCTCCTCCTTCTTCGTTGCACTAGAGGCTCCTTATAAGTGTCTTTCTTCACCCTTTACTCGGCTTCTCTTGCTCGTTGATTTCAGAGATATGATTCCTTGTCGTTAGAGGAGTTGACAGCCTCTATATATAGAGGTTTGTCCCTCCTTTAGGTTGTCTTGAGGCTGACTAGGAGACTGTAGGCCGACTTGACTTTTATTCTTCAGAATTGCGTCTTTTGGTGATGTCGGGAGAACTTGTGACTTTGCTTGGAGGTATTCTTTTGACTCTTATACAAATATATACATGGTGTAACATGCCCTTAAGGGTCTTCAACATTTTCTTTTGACTCTTTGACTTATCTACAACACTTTGACATGTGCTAGACCTATTTCAATGAGCAAGAAACTCATTGATAAATATAACAAAAATAATATTTCTTTTCTTATATAAATAAGAATATCAAAATTACATTTATGAAGATCGAACCTAGTTACACTTTCTTCAACACTCCCTCTTAACTAGGGAGGTATTCATAAATCATTACAAGGTGTTTCGCTATTTTTCAATCTTGAAGAATTCACATAAGAGAAATCGGATTGGCAATCCATCTGTTATAGCATCATAGTAACCAACATTGTTCATAGCAAGGCCTTGACTAATAGCTCTATCTCTCATAAGATTAGAGCACAATGTTGGCGAGACCAATGACATATAGACACCTTTATCATTGTCTCTCAAGGTACATACCCACCGGGTCTTCACTGAGCATGACCTTCTAGGACTATTCTTATCTTGGGTTCCCAGCCCTCAAAGAATATCGGTCCTCTTGCCTACTCTTGTCTTGGATGCCCTACACATCCTCAAAGAGCATCAGATGCCAGATGATTACCCAATCCTCCATTCTTCCTTCCAATGTGAAGACAAGAATGTTGTGTTTATCTCTTCCTCTTAATTGACGAAGACATGCCCAAGTTTCCTCTGACAAGGAACTTGCTCAAGCTCCTTTGTAATTAGGAGCTTGTTAGAACTCCCACTTAGCTAGGGACTTATCCATTCATCAGCAACTTCTTCTTCATGGGTCCTTCAACTTGCTAGATCTCCTTCTTTCTTTGATGTCATGAAGTCTTTGTGTTTGAACTTCTTTTTGGTAGGGCACTGGCCATCGATCACTTTCCTTCCTAGTTTGTCATGTCATTGCTTACTTCTTGGAAAGTGGCCTTCTTGATATATGCCAGGATCTTGTGTCATCTGGCTACTCCTTTGTCAGTTGATTATGCTTCGGGATATTTATCACATAGATGTTTAGTTGTACTTGATTGTTCCCATACTTCGATCTTGTAGCCCTTCATGACTTCATCTTGATATTATTTCAACATCAAAGAGTGTTTTTGTTGGATGGCTCTTCATCATGACATCTGAAGCGAACAAAGTTCCTTCTATATATTAATTACTCCAAAAGACTT
>APFE030621619.1:110421-121595 GCA_000404065.3 Pinus taeda
TCTCTTCATGAAGAGTCGTGTCTTATTAGACATGCCTCTTCAACCCAATTACTACTTAACTAATAATTAATTATGATTATTATCATTTACATTATATTTATATTATTTATATATTTTATTCGTTACAACATCTTTGTAGAGTCATCTTTGTAGAGTTGAATCAGTTATCTGCATCTTAATATCTCCAAGGCCTTCATGGGCGTCAAGGGTCCTTTGAACTTTACCTTCCTTTGTCAGAGTTTTCATCCCTTCTTTCGGGAGATGTCTTATACTGGATCTTTCTCATATAATGATTCTTTGTGTCCATAGTGTTCTTACATGCTTGATCTCTTTCTTCATTTGCTTCTTCTTGGATTGTTTAGTCAACAACCTCATACTCCTTATGGGAGCACTTTTTCATGTTGACCTTCATTGGATTGTAGTACATGCTTTCAAGCATGTCATCGATGAAAGAGATCCTTTTATACTTTATCATGTTTTAGAACTATTCCCATGATTCATACATACCTCATCTTGATTCTGCTTTTGATCATCTTGGCTTCATGCTTGTTTGGTCCTTCTTGATTGGTGTAGCTTTTCTTGCTTCATCTTTTCTTGCTTGCATATCATCCTTTCTTGAATCCCGTGAATGGAACTCCCATTGAAACATCTACTCTTATTTATGAACTTCCTTTTGGAGATTCTATCAGAGGATCTTAAAGACCCTCATCCTACAAATGTTTCTTCCTTTTGATGATGGGGGCTTTCTAAGATTTTTAATCATGATCATTTTCTTTCATCGTGGATGAGGACCTTTCATAGATATATTCCTTCTACATAAATATCTTGAGCTATATCTACATCATGCTCCTATATTCTAGAATATATCTTTAAACCATGCATTCTATCCTATTTCTATTTGCTCCTATACTACTCAAAACTTTGAAAGAAGACTTAAGTAAAGAGGTTGACTTAGTCATAGTAGAGATCTGGAGGATTTTCCTTCTTCTGCTTCGTGTCTTATTCTTTCACTTCTTGAGTTATGTGAGCTTCTTCCCTTTTTCTCTTATTGTTGTCCTTCTTAAGTTTGGGACAATCCCTTTTGTAGTGTCCATATTCTTGGCATCCAAAGCATTGGACTTTGGACATATCTCTATTACTTGTTCTTTGTGGACCAAATTTGCCAAATTTTCCCTTTCTCTTGGCCATGGTAGCAAATGCTTGCTCATTTGATCCAACATCATCCTTTGCTTTGAGTCTAGTTGCCTCTATCTTACATAGAGACCATAGTTCACTTAGTGGGGTAGCTTCCTTCTTGGCATATATTATGCTTGATGTGAAGTTGCCCCAATCCTCAAGTAGAGCATTGAGTACTACAGTTGTCATTTCTCTATCAGACATGACTTATCCAAGTTCTTGAAGTTGATCTCTCATCTCAGAGATCTTCATGAAGTAGGGAGCTATTCCTTCCCTTGATATCTTCATCTTGTACAAATCATTTCGTAGAGACATCACTTCTCTAGTTGTGCTTACAAAGAATAGCTCAATTAGTTTATCAGAGATTTCTTTTGATGTCTCAAACTTGGAGACATAAGGAATGAGAGAGTCCTTGATGGATTCTATTAGAATCCTTTGAGCTCTTGTCTCATCCTTATTGTAATTGGCCAAGGCTTGAGTTTGTTCCTTAGCAGGGATAGCGGCATTCCCTTTGATGAGGTCTAGAAGTTCATTCTCCTTGAGAAGTAAATTAGTTCTTTTCTTCCATCCAAGGAAGTTAGTGGTCCCAACCAATTTGTTGCTTTCCTTGCAAAAAGGCATTGATGTATGTTCAGGAAGGGACATATATACTTACTTGATAAAGTTTGTGATGTAGTGGATTTGCTTTCTTCTTGAAGACTTGATGGCTTGCCTTCTTGGATCTTGATGTTCTTCAAACTGCTTTCTTCAAATAGACTTGCTTGATGATGAGATTTGCTTGGAGAGAGATGACTTGACTTGTAGTGCTTCTTCCCTTGAAGATGGTGTAGTAGCTTGATGTAGATCCTTCTTTGACTTGATCTTCTTGAAGGTGCCTTTGTATGAAAGGCTTCTTTTCTTGCTTTGTAGTCTTCCTTGATGGATAGTAGATGGTAGTCCTTTCTTGTCCTTGATGTATTTGAGACTTCTTAGCTTGATGCTTCTACCTTGCAATTGTTCTTGAGATGTCCTTCGTTGATGATTCACCTTATGAGTGTTCTTGAGATGCCCTTTTTCCTTGATGTGTTACCTTACCTCTGATACCATGTTGAAGAATCTAGGGCAATTGGATATAGTAGGATTCTTCTAGACTTGATAACAATTTGTGAAGCATTTTTACAATTTATCTTGTTAGCTTAATCTTCTTGTCTTCTTATTAGTGTATGTGTGTTTTCTTCATCAAACTGCTACCAAATCACAAGAAATAAGAACATAAGTTGTTGGCTCTCTACCAGGGCAAAACCTCTCTCTCTTAGAGAGGAAAACCCTTTCGTAAATTTCTCTCATTGAAGCTTCCAAACCCTAGACCCTTGACAAGAATATCCTCCAAGCACAAGTCAAATCCTTCCTTCTTCGTGCACTTCGTTTCTTGGCACTTCATCTCCCTTCTCCTGGCACTTCGTTCTTCTTCCGGCAACTGATGATAGTCCTTGTTAAGTTAGCTCTTTGAAGAGATACTTTATCTTTGATCCTTAGTGAGGTCCTTCACTAATGAGGATACCTTCCTTCTCTTGACCAACTAAGCTCCTTCTTGACATGAGGTTGCAAACTTGATGTGACAGTATTACAGCCCTAGTTTCTCACACGTGTGAGAGGTTTCCTTGTGTATTTGACTCTTTTCTCCTTCACTTGAGAGATCCTCTTTTTCGCTTGAGTAGGAAGCATTATAGGCCTAAGTTTCTAGCCCAAACAATGAGAGATGAGCAATTGTGATGTTGTTGTTGTAGTGACCACAGACAGCCCTCCCTCCTTTCCTCCAGACCAGTTTAAAGATCGTAACCCCCATGGTAAGGATTGAAATCCTAAACTTACAGAGTAATATAGAGACTACATGTACAAGAGCCTTGAATTATTGCACATCCACAAGGATCTAGTTTCCCTTAAGAAAATATTTCAAATACTGGGGTTATTCCAAAAGTTGTTAAAAAAACACACAGGAAACTTTACTAGGCATTCACAAAAGAAGGAAAACCACAAACATTGTTGAGGAGTTTCCCAAGTGATTCTAAGAGCTTCAACTTGACCAACAATTGTTTAAGCAAATCAACAACAGACTTAACACTCTAGCATTTTAAAAATATTTCTTATAGGAAGATTGTTGGAAGAGAAGAACATGCAATTTGTTGCCTTAAAATTCATTGGGAATAATAACCTTTTTACAAGGAGGGATGTCTTTGAAAATGGATTCAACATTACAGGAGGTATTTTAAAGGATGACACTAATTATTGGAGGTATTTTGAAGGGCTTCAGCTATCTGTTTGTTGTTTCTGCCATAAATCCCTAGTTAAATTATTTCATAAATCCCCAAGGCAATTTAGGAACCCAATAGAAACAAGTAAGACTCATGTTGGTTACCCTAGAACAACCATAGTGGGGTGAGGTCCATTGTATTGATTGAACTAACAAGTTTGGGGGAAGTGAACCGTCTGAACTACCACCATGCCAAAATCAAAGGCCATGACACTTTTTTGTGTCTAAAAATACTTGCACAGAAGAAAGAAAACCACAAACATTGTTGAGGAGTTTACCAAGTGATTCTAAGAGCTTCAACTTGACAACATTGGTTTAAGCAAATCAACAATAGACTTTTAAGAACACTCCAGCATTTTAAAAATATTTCTTATAGGAAGATTGTTGGAAGAGAGAACATGCAATTTGTTGCCTTAAAATTCATTGCGAATAATAACCCTTTTTACGAGGGATGTCTTTGAAAATGTATTCAACATTAGAGGAGGTATTTTAAAGGATGACACTAATTATTGGAGGTATTTTGAAGGGCTTCTAGCTTTTTGCTTGTTGTTTCTGCCATAAATCCCTAGTTAAATGATTTCATAAAGCCCCAAGGCAATTTAGGAACACAACCAGAAACATGTAAGACTCATGTTGGTCACCCTAGAATAACCACAGTGGGGTGAGGTCCATTGTAATGATTGAGTTAACAAGTTTGGGGGAAGTGAACCGTCCGAACTACCACCATGCCAAAATTAGAGGCCATGACACTTATTTGTGTCTAAAAATACTTGAAGATGTTACCAAACAAGTTCAAGCAAATTTATATTTATATTTGAAACCAAAGAGAATAGACAAAATTTAAGAGTTGAGATAGGTAACCTTCATCTTTTACTGTTGAAAGCACTATTACCCTGATTGCTAATGTTACTATGTCACCTTTACATTCGCACTCCCTTCTATAGTTGAGACCAAAGTGAAGAAATAAAATCTAAAAATAATCTTCATCTTCTCTTGTTGAAAGAACTATTGCCCATCTTGCAAATGTTACTGCTACACCTTGTCCACATTCTCATCCCCTTCACGTTCCCTTCCTAGTACTGCTTCATGTTCCCTTCCTAGTACTGCTGGTACTATCTTTTACTCTCTATACCCAAACCTAATTCTCAATGCAAGGTTGAAGTGTATGGAATGGGGGCATAATATTCATTAGAAAGCAATGAAAGCCAAGTGAAATTTTTTGTTCTATTTAAAATTAGCCGTCAATGTTGCTAGATCCCCATATTGGTTTGTTGTTGTAAGATGTTGTGTGCCACTGTGCAACCTTGGTTTCCATGTCTAAGAGTAAGCATAGATATTATCAATTCAGTTCAAACAAATTTGATCTAATTTTGAGGCTCGAGCTAAAAGGCAGAAACGAAGCATTGAAATAGGCTCTTATTCTTATGTTGTCGAAACACCACTAACCCTGTTATATTGTTTGTGCTTTCCTTCTCCACATTCGCATTCCCTTCTTATTCCTTCTCCTCGTCTAATAATGGTACACTTTTTGCTCCCTTACCTAACCCCAACTCTCAACCTAGCTTTAAGAGCACAAAATGAGGATGTAAACCTCATGAGCTACCAGATAAAGCCATATGTAAATTTTGGTTTTGTTCAGATTTCTTTCAATGTTGCCAGATCCCTATATGGCGAACTGTAGAAGATGTTATTGTTGTGTGTTAATATCATTGATGATTCCATAAATATTAAGAACTAAGATGATAGTGCCTATCAAAGATTGAAGAAGTTTCTCATGAACTGCTCAAGGCTTCCACCCTAAGATGACAGGATCCAGATCAGCTAGAATTTTGAAAAACCAGCATCTGTATATGGCAGCAAAACAGCAAGTACAAAAAAATTATAAAAATATGTTATTAATTTGGGAAAAAAAATAAGAATCAAAAACATTCAGCAATCACAACAGTAGAACTTTAAGTTACAACCAAAAAAAAAATATCATGAATATTACTATTAGCCATCCATGTACCATAGCTGATAAATTGATAATCAATAATCTTGTAGACCAACAATGATAATTGGTAATCATGGAGACCATTTCAGCATAAGCATGAAGCAGGTTATAATGGTGGTTTTGTGAGCCACGTCCACCAATGTTATCAGAAATGGACCACAGACCAAACTGAACTGGCCGGTCCAACTGTTTTCCAGCGGAAACCGGTCACAGACAAGAAAAGGCCAGTTTAGTACAGAACCAGCCGGTTCGGTACCGAACTAGCCATTTTTCACTGAACTGGCCAGTTCGATACAAAACTGGCCAATATTATACAACGCTACCAAGGACCCTTTGAACGCATTTTTTTTAAGTGTTAATTTTATGAGTGGAGAAACCTAATATTTGACAATATTGCCCTTCTAATGCTATGCAATTAATGATAAAGTTAGATTCTTGAAGTTAAAGGATAAAATTGACATTTTCATCCTTCTACTTAAATTTAACATTATCATTAATTGACTCAGGAGGTTTGAGAGTGAGTATGACCTCACTGGATTAAATATGGAGAAAGTAGAATTTAAATCCCACTCAAAATCAAGTATACTTAACAGTTTTTCAGGATTGGGGGTACTGCAACATTTCCATTGGATTTTGTCATGTACGAGGGTATGGAACTGGCATTTAATCAAGAACAACAAGCCCTCTATGTACCTTGATGTTAGTGGCATTGATTGTTGAACTACTCTATCATGACCGTGCTAAAAATGTACCCATCACTCAAACAAAATCTTGACTTGACAGTGGCACACAACAATGACATCTTACAACAACAAACCAATATGGAGATCTAGCAACATTGAAGGCTATGTAGGTATCTAGCAATGGGGATCTTCATCATCAATATGTTGCAATTGAAGGATCTAGCAATATATAAGATGATATGTCGGAATTTATTGTAGCATGAATCTTTTTAAGGGCTTGTTTGTCGATGCATTTTCAGTTCAAAGATGGATTGCATTTGGTACCATTTTGGTTTTGTGCACCCTTACATGTTATATAAATGAAAACTTTCGCTTATTTGTGTATAAATGGTTTGCATTCATATGGATGCACATGAATATGTATGTTTTTCTTTAAAATTTGAATATTTTATGTGTTTTTGGTTGACCGCTTTTTTAGTCCAGTTTTTTTGCCAGTTCCGGTCCATTTCTGACTGGTTCCCAGTTCAGGGGATCTACTGGTTCAGTCAATGGTTCAGTTCTGATAACATTGACATCCACATGTCCATATCAACAATGAATAAAGTATTATTCTTTAAGGCTATGGCAGGACTAAATAACAGTATGGCTGAAGTAAGCAATGACGTAGCACATGAGAATAGATCAGACCTTGACAGAGGACCTTGACCATAATAATATCTCAAATCCTGGCAGACCTTGATAGATCAAACCTTCGAATCTGACATTGAAGAATCAGACATCAAGAGCAGATCTTGACATAAGGATAGATCAGACCTTGGCCAGGAATGGTATCTAGGGTTTTAGCATTTAGGAATCTAGGTTTTTGTGATATTAAGATATCAACCTTTTTTTTGTGGCACAGGGAGGATGTGGAGGGTCAAAAAAGAACTGGAAGTTTTGGGATCCATTTAAAAATTTCAGGATCCATTTCATTTTACACAAGATCCATTTCACAGGCTCAGGATCCATTTCCTTCTCCAGGGGATCTGCTTTCATGATGGATCCTCCACAGCGGGATGGCAGTTCTAGTAACAGAGCTTCCACCAGGTAATTCATAGTCTTTGTTGCCTGCCTAGGGACTAAGGTAGCCTTGTGATCACATCAAGCTCAGGACCTGTATGCAATATGGATCATTTCGGCTATGTTGTGGACAACAAGGGCTGGAAAACTCTTCAAAATTGTTTTATCCAAGAAGTCCCCCTTGGTATTGGAGCTTGGAGAAACCTAAACCTGCAAATTTGATTGTCACTCTTTCTCATGTAGAGATTGAGTACATCTTTGTAGCTAGAAGACATAGAAATCACGGGAAGCCATCAAAACTTGGCCTTTTGAAAAGACTACATGCTTCTCAGGCAAGTGCTTGTATAAAAGAGTACAAAAGTTAACCAATTTTGAAAGCAAAATTTAGGCTTGCCACTCCTGACAGATTGACTTTAATAAGGGTCAAGAAGCCTTATTCCAGAGAACCTTTCAATAAGATTGGACTGTGGGCCCTCTTGGCTTGGTAGAGGGTTGGGGCATTGGTACCAGTCTAAGGCCCTTAAAAAATATAATCCCATTGATGGCTATTGTTGACCATGTACAAAGCTAGGCCATGATATTAGACAATAAAATATGGCAACTGGGGTCTGAGACTCTGAAAACAGGACCTGGCTGTCTCAAAGGCAGCAATATCTGTTTGGTCCCTTATAATGAAAGGCCTTGCTCTACACCATAGATTGCAGTACCTTGGAATTTCTCAACTTAGACATTCCTTGTGTGGAAAGGAATCCCTTTAAACACATGCTTTGGTTTTGCATCTTTGTTCAGTCGGCTTGGGAGTGGGATTAATGGTATGCATTCAAGTCCCCTTCTTTCAGATGTTCTGGAAATCAACCTTCCTAGGAGAAAAGGTTCCTTAAACCATTCAACTCCAAGCAACCAGCACAGCTTTTTTAAAATGTTGTGCAAAAATCTGTTTTCTGGCTCTAATTAAATTTTCTTCAGACCAAATCTTGTTATTCATGGACTAGTTAATTGTGCATGGACTAGTTAATTGTGCTCATTGGTCACTCACTGTTACTAAAATATTTTATAATGGTATACAAATTCTTGAGTGATTTTTGGGAATAGGTGTTTACTAGTTTAGGAATGGGATTTAGAGTTTTTGCCTTTAGGAGTTTAGGGTTTTGGAATTTTTAATTGAAAAATCAACTTTATTGAGGGGGATCAGAGGGTCAAACAAAGCACTAGAAGTTTTGGGATCCATTTAAAAATTTCAGGATCCGTTCCATTTTCCACTATCAATTTCAATGGCTCAAGATCCATTTCCTTCTCCATGGGATCTGCTTCCACTATGGATCCTACACATAGGGGGGGCAGATCCACTTACACAGCTTCCACCAGGTAATTCAAAGCCTTTGATGCCTGCATAGGGACTGTAGTCTTGGGATCACACTCAAGCTTAGGAAACGTATGCAAAATGGATAATTTGGGTTGTTGAGGACAATAAGGCCTGGAAATTTCTAAGAAATTGCATTGGAAGTCCCCCTTGGTATTAGAGCTTTGACAAAATCTAAACCTGCAAACTTTGCTTGGCACTCTTCCTCCTGTAGAGGAGGCAAGTCACCTTTGTCTAGAGCACCTAGAAAGCAAGTCCTTCCTTGATCTAGCACCAACCAGCTTCAACCTGCAACTTCAACCTGCCAACTTCAATAATGCAACTTCGGCCTTGTAGTTGATGCAAAAACCATAGCTCACCTCTTCAAGAGATCTTCCTTGATCAAGGCAACTTCTTCCAAGGTCAACGAAGTCAAAATAGAATATCTTGCTCTTCCATCTATTTGATACTACAACTTGGACCTACAATTTCAGCCTTCTTGGAAGCTGCAAAAACCCTAATCCTTTGCACGTGAGAGAGATTAAGCCCAAAAACAAAATTTTCATCCTTCCTTTCTTCTTCTAGACCTTCGTTATCTTCTTCTCTTTCTCTCTTATTATAGATCGAACTTTCTTTTGGAGCTCGTACTTGTTGGTGAGAGTGCCAAATGAGGTTGAAATGTTTCTTTATATAGCCTTTCCAAGGGGTCGAATTCCCTCCTTTAGGTCAACTTGAAGCTTCTAGGGCAAACTTGTACATTGGAGGTTTCCAGGACTTTCTAGACTCAAGAAAAATACTTTTGCAAGATATATTTTGCCCAGAAGGGTCTTATAAACATGATGTTGACTCTCTTGACTCATGACAATAAATCTTATGACCTAACAAACCCTAGAATCATGAAAAACATGCTTTTACCTAGAAGACCATCAATAAAAAGCATGAAACCCATGTTTTTAAAATAATAATTTTTTTTCCTCCGGGAAAATTTGTTTGGGTCAGAGTTAGTCAAGCTCTGTAGTGCTCAGGATCTCATAATTTGCAATGGTCTAAAAAAGTGGCCCAATTCCAGCAAGATGACCTGCATCCATGGACTTGGTAGCAGCGTGGTAGACTACGTTATTTCTGATCTTCCATTATACAACGAAATGATAAACTTTGACATCTTAAACGACCACGAGCCTGACTCCGATCATAGGCCTTTACTTGTAACCCTCAATTTGGTCATGCATAGAGTTCCCATAGAAAATAATACTTACAACCAAAAGAACTTAATATTTGATAAAAATAAAAAGGACCTCTTTCTAAATGAATTAAAAACTAATTTGCCTCCTTTATCTAGCATAGATAACATAGAAGACCTATATCATAAATTTACTACAACCCTCTCATATTCTATTAAAAAGCTCTCAATTGAAGTCTCAAATAATAAAAGAAATAGCAAAACCAATCCTTGGTATGACAAAGATTGTAAAAATGCGAGGAGAGCAATTAAGGAAGCTGTTAATGATTCTCTTAAAATGGACAAGATAAGAATATACAAAGCCCTAATCAAAAGGAAAAAGAGGCAGTACATTCGTCAAAGACAGGAGAATCTCTTACACCTCTCTAAGGTAGCTCCTAAGAAATTTTGGAGTCAGATTCTAACCAGGAAGACTAAGGATAATAATAAAATTGCTCTTCACGATTGGAATTCTTATCTTAAAAAGCTTTATGAATCTCCTAATGTCATGGATAATTTGGAAACCCTGCTCACAACGAAATAAGTCTTCTCTTTAGAAGACATTAAGTTTGGGGTTAATCGCCTCGCGAATGGGAAAGCTAAGGACATTGAAGGGTACCAGGCAGAAATCTTAAAAATTGGAGGCCCTGTCCTCATCCCCCACATCCACAAGCTTTTCAATCAAGCTGTTAAGCAAGGGTTCCCTAAGCCTTGGACTGAGAGCCTCATTATTCCTATTTTTAAAAGTGGAGATACAAATAACCCCTCTAACTATCGAACAATTATGATCAGCCCTCTCTTAGCCAAATTATATGGTAGTATTCTGGAAAAAAAGTTAAGCATATGGCTTGAAAGTGAAGGTAAGCGGGCTAAAGGCCAAGCAGGTTTCAGAAGGCATCACTCAACAACTGACCACCTTGTTACGCTAAGGATCATTGCAGAGGAATGTCGTAATGATAAATCCAATTTATATTGCTGCTTTGTAGACTTTAGAAAGGCGTTCGATACGGTTCCTAGATACAACCTCTGGAATAGGTTAGAAGAGCTAAAGGTTCCTCTTGAGTTAAGAGCTGCTGTTATAAGGCTATACGAGAACGTAATTGCCAAGCTAAAGAGCAATGCGGGGTGGTCAAAAGATATTAAGTGTAACATCGGAGTTAAATAAGGTTGCCCCCTCTCCCCTACTCTATTTGGCATTTACATCGATAAGCTCGAAAGTTATTTAGAAGAAGCAGGATGTGGTGGCACAATCTTAGCTGGGATAGTCATTATCCTTCTTCTCTATGCTGACGATATTGTTCTTTTGGCAAGGTGCCCCTCTGATCTTGATAAGCAACTCAAGCTTCTTAAGGATTTCTGCTCTACCATGGGTATGACTGTTAACACAGACAAAACAAAAGTTATGATTATCAAAT
>APFE030621619.1:123052-150920 GCA_000404065.3 Pinus taeda
TAGTGAACTTGGGAGGCTTCTCTCCAAGCTTTTTGAGCATAGGAATAAAATCTTAAATCAAAATAAATAATTTGTCTTTTTAGGTCCGATAGATCATTATTTGGTCTCAGCAGACGTTAACCATCATCATCATCATCAATATACATATTGAAATGAGTACAACAACAATTATGATGACCAATACTAGTTACATTTCCAACACTCCCTCTTAATTAGGGAGGTATTCATAATTGTACAACCATTCTCAAACAAAAAAGTTCTCATAAGAAGAGTCGGACTGAGAAGACAAACTATAAAATCATCATTATGACCAGCACTATCTTTCGAGGCCTAACTAGACAAGTTCAATTTCATTCAAGAGCATTACTCTGGAGACTTTATGTGTGATACCACACTACGTCTTCAAGGCACATACCCCATACGAATGTTCACAAGGTATGTCCTTTTAGGACTATTCTTATCTTGGATTTCCAAACCTGAATTGTCAACGAATATTGGTCCTCTTCAACCACTCTTATCTTGGACACTTGTCCTATCCTCAAAGAGTGTTGGTCCCTTTCCTTTCTTGGATGCTATATCCTCAAGAAAACCACAGATGCTTACCCAATCCTCCATTCTCTATCCAAGTCCTTCACTTACTTACGGTTGTGAGTCCTGGTCAAGCGACTGACACATGAAGACAAGAATGCACATGTGATGTCTAATATCACTGCCTCTCAACCAGAGAGGATATCCCTATTCGCTCTTGCCCAGTGAATAGATCCTTCATCCTTTTCAAGGAGACTCCTTTGCTCCCTCTCAAAACTAGAGGAGATCCCAGACTTCCTTTCTATTTAGGAAGTCAGCACCACAAGCCTTATTGCTTGTCTTTACAAGAGTATTAGCTATTTGTTCTTCATGGCTCCCTCTCTTCTTTGCATCAAGCTTGCTTTCTTTTGAGGTATCATGAAGCCATCTTCACTCCTTAATCTTGTGACAAGATTTCTAGTCATCTCTCTTGCTCATCACCTTCATCTTGACATCATGGATGAAGGCATTACATTCAAATTGATCATAGCTTTTGCATGAAAGTGATCTCCCTTGTTGCCTTCAAGTTATTTTCTTGCACTGCTACCTTTCAATTTTAAGATGAATATATCTTGACTACATAATTGCCAGGTATCTTATGTTGAACTTGCCTCAACATTCTTCATGTATTCCTGCAATATCCTTCCAGGTAGCAAGACAATATGTTAAACCAGATAACCAATAATAATTAAACTTAGACTTATCTCATCATGATGACTTTCTCATCAACATCCTCATGCCATCTCCATTTGAATCTTCCTTCATGCATCAGAGTGACCAAGGATCGAACTTGATTACCAAGTTAGCACTTTTCTTCCAAAGATTATACTGGATGTTAATCATTATTCTACATAATCTAGAGAAAGTCTTAATTCTTTATTCATCCTTCAGTAAGTCAAATTCTTCCCTTTTAAGCATTACATAATCATACAAAGGTCAAATTCTTCCTTTTTAAGAATTACATAATCATACAAAAGCATGTTACAAGATTCTTCACATATAAATCTTATTCAAGAGTTACTTTCAATATGCATTCCTATGCTTCTTCTTCCATCATCTAGTTGTATGTCCACAACCTAACCCATTACATTCCTTCATCCCTTCAAAAAGTATTGTTTTCAAACTATATGGAATGTATACTAACTTGTCATAATGCTTCTCCCAAGAACCTCCAAAATGATGGTTCTTACATGATCATGATGATCCACCTTAGCAAGATGACTACCTCCAACATAATGTTAGATAATGCTTGGATGAACAATATGCAAAATGGTCTATCTATCTATCTTCAAAGACTAGATGATTTCTACAAAGCAACTTAACCAATTAGACTCAAGTATGTTACTATCACATGCTTCTCTTTATGATGCTATTACAAAATCAAAACTCTTCTAAAGTAAACAACAATGCATACTATCCTAAAGGAAAGACCAACTTTACAAAGAACCTGTCAAACAATACGCCTTCTTCAATAGTAGAGATCTTTCACATCTTTCTTTGGCTTCTTCTCACATTCTCCCATTTCTTCAGCTACATGAGCCTCGCTTCTTTCCTTTCTTTTGTTGTTCTGCTGGTTTGGACAGTCCCTCTTAAAGTGTCCATACTCGTTGCACTTAAAGCATTGAACCTTGGACATATCTTTCTTCTTGACTTTCCAAACTTTCCCTTCTTCAGCGTTTTGACTCTAGCTATAAAGATTTGAGATTATTCATCCGATCCAATGTCATCCTTTGCCTTGATCCTAGTTTCTTAAAATGCATTGAGCCCACAAACTCATCAAAAGGAGTTCAGTCTTTCTCAAAGTAGATGCTTGTTGCAAAATTGTTCCATTCTAGTGGTAATGCATTTAATACACAGATGGTCATTTGCGAATCAGAAATCGTCTATCCAAGCCCCTACAAGTGATCTCTTAATTGAGAAAACTTCAATAGAAAGGATGCCATGTCCTCATCCTTTGATTTCTTCATCTTTTATAGTTTATTCCGCAAAGACTTCTTTTGTCTTGATGTACTTACAGAGTACAAGTTCACTAACTTGTCATACATAGCCTTGGAAATTTTCAAATTTGCAACAAATGGAACAAGAGGATCGTTAATGGATTCAACTATGCTCCTTTGTGCCCTTACTTCTCATTTATTGTACTTTGCTAGTTCCTGAATCTTGTCTTTGCTAGGTTCAGTAATTTCCCCAATAACATATTCCATTACCTCATGTTCTATAAGTGTTCAATCATTTTCTTCCATGCTAGGAAATTTGATGGTCCAACGAGCTTATTGCTTTCCTTGCAGAGAGAACCCATATGACCTATTGAGTCAAATAGAGTGACAATATGATACTTGATAACCAAGATTCTCTTCTTCCTTGATGATGTCTACAACTTTCTTGATGCCTTCAAGACCTTTGAAGAAACTTCAATAATATCTTTGAAAGATGTTTCTTATGATCCCTCCAACAACAGCTTTCAAGAGTGATGATTGATACCAAGGTCCGTTTGGTGCTTCCTTAAAGATGCATTTCAATGAGCCTTTAAATAGATCTCCTACTCTCAAGAGACAACCTTTATTGTAGTCTTTCCTTTCAAGCCTTCCCTTAATGAGAACTGATGTAGTCATGATCTTCTTCAATGTAGAAACCATCCTTCTAGATCAATGATTCTCCTTGACAATCAATTTCTTCTTGTGTCCTTTCAGCTGCCTTCACTTGTTCATCTAAGCTCTGATACCATGTTGGAAAATTCAAAGTGGCAACTTATTGAAGTTATTTTCCTTAACCCTAATATTTGCTTGTGAACTTTGTTAGACTTCTTATGTTCTTTATTTAGATCTTTTCATCAAACAAATATCAAGAACAAAAATAATAGCAACAAAGGACACAGAAATCAAGCTCTCAACCAGGTCAAAACCCCTCCACAGAAAAAACCCGAAAAACTCCTCTTATAGAATCTGCTTCCAATGAGACAACAAAGACCCAAACCCTAGACCAAGTCCTCCTCCAAGTACCAAACCAAACCTTCGAACAAGTCCTTCCTTGATCTAGCACCAACCAGTGTCAAACTACAACTTTGACCTACAAACTTCAATACTGCTACTTCGGCCATGTCACTAATGCAGAATCCCTAGCTCAACTCTTCAAGAGATCTTCCTTGATCAAGACAACTTCTTCCAAGGTCAATGAAGTCAAAACAAAATATCTTGCTCTTCTAGTTACTTGATACTACAACTCGTCTTATTGAAATTCGGACCTGCAATTTCAGCCTTCTTGGAAGCGACAAAATCCCTAAACCTTCGCACGTGTGAGAGAGATAGAGCCCAAAAACAAGATTTTTGTCCTTCCTTTCTTCTTCTAGACCTTCGTTATCTTCTTCTCTTGTTATCCGGCTATAGATCAAACTTTCTTTTTGAGATCAAACTTGTTGGTGAGTGAGTGCCAAATAAGGATCTAACTACTCCTTTATATAGTATTTCCAAGGGGTCGAATTCCCTCCTTTAGGCCAACTTGAAGCTTCCAAGGCCGACTTGTATTTTGAAGGTTTCCAAGACTTTCTAGACTCAAAATAAATTCTTTTACAAGATATATTTTTCCCAAAAGGGTCTTATAAACATGATGTTGACTTTCTTGACTTGTGACAATAAATCCTATGACCTAACAAACCCTAGAAGCATGAACAACATGCTTTTACCTAGACCATCAATAAAGAGCATGAAACCCATGCTTTTAAAATAATAACTTTTTCTTTTCTTATTTTGTGTGTTACATAAGATATATATTGAAATGAGTACAACAACAATTATGAAGACCAAAACTAGTTACATTTCCCCCCTGTGGGGAATACCATTCACCAAAAGGCAAAATTTTGAGCATTACCCCAAAAAGTGGTACTCTTGGGCATCCCCCAAAAAGGGGTGTTTATGCCAACCCCCCCCCCCCAACCCCCCCAAAAAAAGACTAAAAAATAAACAATTAGTATAAATAATTAAATTTCAGATTTTTTGGAATTCAACCCTCTTAGGGGACAAGCTTCCTTGAAATTTAATTAGTATAAATAATTAAATTTCAGATTTTTTGGAATTCAACCCTCTTAGGGGACAAGCTTCCTTGAAATATTGCATTCTGATTCCAAGCAGCCAAGAAGCTTTGTTGTACTAAAAACTGTTTAATGGCTCTAATTAAATTTTCTTCACAACAATTCTTGTTAGGCTTGCATTACTTCATTGTGCTCATTGACCCACAGACTGCATCTAAATCATTCTTGAGTGAATTTAGGCAACAGATTTTCAGATTTATCCAGACCCATGTTCTATGCACCTGTCACTCTCAAGGAGGCATTAATAAAGGCTTTAATTCAGCTACAAAGTTCCAATTTAGAATGAGAACTACCATGATTAAATGAACTAGCTTATCTGGAAGAAGCAAACATGTCCCTTACTTGGCAGTGGGCACTCACTTTGTTCCAAAATATTCAAGTTATCTAAATCATTTTTCAATTAGCTCTAATTTCAAATGTTATATATTGAAATCAAGCTAAAAAGGCAAAACTGCAATTAGGCCCCATGGGGAATCTAATAGGTCACCAGGTTAAGGAGACCATGCACAGTTAGCTAGGTCTTTCCAAATTAGGCAACAACTAAAAGGAGGCCACACAATTATAATCATTCTAGATGTAGATGATGCAACAAAGGTAGAGGGTTGTAACTCTATACTCTAGCATCCTATAAGGGTCAAACAAAGTCAACAAAGGATTATCACTGACCTGTTCAACTCTTGCAATTGAAATGGCTATTTCAGAAAGCAAAGGATGTTAATGTAGATTACTATTGGGATACATGATACATCACCCCAAAGCCAACAATTAAGGACAAATAAGGTGACAATGATTGGGCGATGAGCATTTTGATCATGTGATCAAGTAATCTTTGTTTTTAATGAATTTATTATCCCACGCTCCTCTATTTTGATGTCATGGGAAATTAGGACACCAAATATATTATGTTTTCTCCTACAATGAATGTGATTTCGGAATTAAATCTTCCATGGTAAAAGCATGTCATGCGTTAAGTTAAGGCTTGCCTTTATAGGCCCACTTTTATTGTAATTGTTCTACCATGACAATTCTCAAGATACTATAAACTATTTTCAACTAAATTAAAATGGTTAGTCATTAAAGAGAAAATAAAATGGTTTTGATGTTAGATGGTTCCCAGTAGATTAGCACCAATAAGGATTGGGAAAAATGACCATCCTTGTTAATTTATGACTTCTAAACTATGCTATCAGGCCCATCTATGTATGGATGATCTGCCTGGGGCCTTCAAACCCTAACTTTTGTAAATAAAATAACTGCTCCACCTATTCTAAGTTTTACATAGAAGTTTGTGTTTTATTTTGGGAGAGCAATTTATAAAAGTATATTTGGAATTTTGAATTTTCTATGTTTTTAATCCTCCTTTTTTAATGAAATATAAATATATGCTTTTCTTATATGTCATTTCCAGTATTAGGATACTAACTTCCAAAAAAAATGGATGGGTCCATATCTGTTTCCTTGCAACTCAGCCCATATGACACAAACTAAATCAAAAATAATAATAAACAAAAAAAAAAGTTTTCAATGACATAAACGTCCTGGTGTGAAAATGCATTCCGCAACAATATTACTTCAAACTGAATTAGACAATTTACCAACAACACCCAAACTCCTATAAATTTTGTACATCCAACTTATGTATAGAATCCCTCAAAGCACAGTATGCAATGAAACCAATTCATTGTTAAAGATGTGTTATCCACTTATTAATTGGATAACACTAAAACAACCTAAAAATCATCGGAATAGGACAAAACTGAAAATTTTAAAAATGCAAGTATTAGGATCAAGTAATAGTGTTATTAAAGACATGGAGCTTCATAGCAAATCCTGCCAGATTGCTCTACAAAAAAAAATGGCAGATTTAAAATACACTCTTCAAAGGAAAAATAATTAAGACAAAGTATCCCAAGATAGGTTTGTCACTGTAATGCAGAGATAGTGCAAACAATTGATATTAACGTTCCATAGCACATCCCTCTTCATGTAGATATTTCACTACATCCAGATGAATCCCAGAAGATTCCAGCTTACCTCTTAAAGTAGCATATTTCACCTGTCCATCAATTATATAGACAAAAATACACTAGCTAATTCAAAGTAAATTATGCCTTCAATTTACAATTTTGAGCGCTTAGCTAATTTTCTAATTTATTAGCTCCACGGAAAAATACACCTGAACAAGTCTTTCCCCTAAAATATTATTTGACTGTTGCTCTTAACATGTGTCCAGATAATTTGGAAAAAACAGAGAGATATGGTACCATGTACAAGTTTTGTTTTCTATATCATTTCAGTAACTAGCCAGGAAGGTAAGCGCATAAAGCCAGACAGCCAGTGATATAAGAATATGGAACCCATAACTCCAAAGAAATGAAATGGGCACAATGGTTGGATGGAACCAAACCCCTAATGCATGGTTCGGGAACAAAACAACAAAAATGGGACCCTTGTTGGTTGGCCCTACCCTAATAGATGGAACTCAACCAACAACCATGTGTTTCTGCATATGAGTCATTGCTGAAAGAAAGGAGATCCCTCATAGATAGATTAAGACAGTCATATGTTCATGGCTTTACTAGCACAGGCTTAAGTTCGCTGTTGTCAAATACTTACTTGCAAACCCTGATTCTATACATACAAACAGTAAATCAAATATACACGCGATAACAACTACCCAGCATTATCCAACATGCAGACTAGGCACAAAAGAGTGATTTATATTAAAGTGTTGGCTAATACCCATACTTCTTAATCAAAGCCATTTTGTGCCTTGAAATATGAAGAGAAATGAAGAAGTCACCTTCTTCCCTGGCTTGACAAGTCTCAAAGCAACTTCTGCTGCAGTGTTAGCAGCTGCAATAACATCCGCCGCCCTTCCAGTAACAGGTCCTTCTTGTACCACATGAGTGTGTGCTACCACTGAAATGAAGCCATCAATATGGCATCCCAGATCACTGACATCCAAAAAAGATTGTTAGTCTGAAAATCACAATCAGTGCATCCAATTTATTTTGAGCAATGCAGCTCTCATATCTCCTTTACAATGATGAAAACCATGAAACTCGCATCGCAAGAACACATAGAAGAGCCAGTGAAATGATGATTATATGCATGCAATCAATTATGATTTGATTTTATAACAGTATCTCCAATTGTGGGTAATATAAAACTAAAAGATTATTGCTTTTGTTTCCTCAGCTCCACAGAATACAATCATATCAAAAGATAACCAATAGCTAGTATTTAAGACTGACACTTTAACTCTTCCAAAAGAAATACTTACATTTTCACAATGTCATTTTCCTCCAAGACAGTTTCATCTCCAGTTAGAGGAGAGAAATGGCATACCGTGCTATTGATCGAGATACAAGTAGGAAATGCAACACCTTTCTCTATCTTCTTCTTGGCATTCTTATATACATTTCCTGTTTGTCTGCATGGGACAAAAACAGAAATAGTATTCAATTTGAACTAAAACAGAGCTCTGGGAATTCCAAGAGCTCTCATGCCAATTCCATCTCTAGCATATAAAGGATTCAAAATACAGAAAGGGACAAATTCAATATGTCTTACTCTCTAATATATGAGTCCCCCTTTTCACACAGATCAACCACCTTTGCCTTTGGCTTGCATTCAGACAAAACTATTTGTAAAGCTTCTGCAAGATTCAACAAGTCATTGTTAGCCAGGGATCCACTTCAATCAAAATATCATTGTGATCAGTAGCCACATCTAACATCATTTTCAAAATACGATCCTGAGTGCTTATAATAGTCCGAACTTCGAAGTGAATAATTGTAAGCCAATCCAATCAAAATTATCTCAATTTCCATCCAATAATTTCACTCTTACATACAAAGTCCCAAACTACATGCATCAAGCAGAATATATACTACTTGTAGCTGGGCAAGGGATCACATTGTTAAAATACTGATTCCTATCTAATTAAAATAATCCCAATTCTCAACAAACAGTGTTTGCCCGAATGACTTCAGAAGAGATTACCAAACACTGGTTGCTAATCCACTGTCTGTAAAAGACAGAAATGCAATCCTACATGCAACAGGTATGTTACTATGTATGTTGTAAAAACCTTGCAGAATAGCCCACATTAGTAAGCCAAAGAAATGTTTAGTCAGAAGTTAAGCATTAGATTTCCCCTTGAAATAATCCCTAGTTCAATTTAAATGGAATCACAGCACAAACTCATTAAAATGCAGTATATCTTTTATTCAAAAGCCAATAAGCACTTTTATTCTTGACCATAGTTACAAAAATCGCAACAACAAAAAAAAACATGCATTATACATTTTTACACTTGGTTTTTTTATCGCCAGTAAAAAATCAATGATTTTTACAAAGTGAAAAAATCACAATGAAATTAAGACACAATCCAAAAATATCACCAGCCACAAAGACAAGTGCTTTAAGTGGTTTTTTTTGGGGATTTTTTTGACAAATTTTGGCAAACAGAAAGAAGGGTTCGGAGAGGAAAGGAAGAGGAGACTAGTTTTCTTCTTCTAGAGGACATCAGAGTCCAATGCCAGCCTTCCTCTAGAGGAAAATCCATTATCTTTGCCTGTAAAAGGGGCAGAGGAAATCAATAGATTATGTATCTAATTCCATTGTAAATGGTTTGTGATGATGAGATACATTTATAAAAAAAATTGTTAATATTTTTTGGCTGAATCAGAATTTATTCACCTTTTTGTTAATATTTTCATTTTGAGGCTGAGTCAGAATTCAGGACATGATTCAATGTTGATGTGTGATTACCTTTGCCTGTAAAAGGGGCAGAGAAAATCACTAGTTTATGTATCTAATTTCGTTGTGGGTATTATATTTTTTGTTAATATTTTGAAGCCGAGTCAGGATTCAGGACATGATTCAATGTTGATGTGTGATGTACTTGTTGATTTTTTGTAGCATCGGAAGGTATTCCCACATGGAAAAAGGGGTCTCCACGTCCGCCTAGAAAAATTAAACTAAAATTTATTTTAGAGTGACAAGTCGGCCCAAAAAGGTGAAGGTGCGCGTTCCTTTGGGTTATTTCACCCCATTCAACAAGTATAAATAGATGATGTGATGCCTCATTTGTTCACCATCAAAGATCATGTCTGATCTCTTTTTTCTGAGGTCTATCTTCTCTCTCTTAAACAGCTGCATGTGTAAGAAGGATGATTTGATCCAGCCCCTTGACTAAAGTTGACCAAACCTTTGACTGCTGTTTGACAGAGCTGCTTGACCAAGTTTAAGTTTGACTGCAAAACAGGCCGAGTTTGACTGCACATGTGAAGCTTTAACCATACAGATTTGACCACAGGTTTGACGGCAAAGCCAAATTTGACCAGGGAAACATTTGCTAAATTTGACTTTTGGCTACTTTGACCAAGGTTGACTAGCTGTTGATTTTGACCAAATTTGACTGGTATTGACTTGGATATTGGCACAAAATTCTAGACAAATTGCTGATTTATAAACCTTGCTGAAGAATAAATTCTCCTAAAGAAAAGTTGCTAGGTTTTCTCCCAAGGTTGGGAACCCTGGCTAAAATTATTGCCTCTATTGTGCATGGCTGTCTTTCTGTGATCTTTACTATTTCCGCTGCATTTACTGTTGAGGTTTCCAGAAGCGTAATTATTCAATGATAGCATAGGCAAAAATACTGATTGAAAATCATTAGGAAGTACTTACCTGGCAGAAAATTGTATCTACTATACATCTTGTAGAAAAATCAACATGGTATCAACGCCTTATTGTAAGAGCAGCCATAAAAGTCATTCCAGAGCCAGAGAGAGCTGACAAGAAATACGAATAATGAAGCCAAGGCTAGGGAAGATGTAGTACCTCTGAGGTAACCACAGGAGATCTGAGGCAATCTCTGTGGAGGAAGAATAGCAAACTAGTGCATTACTTTGGATTTTATCTGTATCTTTCTGTGGTTTTTCTAAAGGACGCCTGAAGCAAAGGCCGATTTTTTCCTGAGGCAGCAACTAATGACGAGTAGAGTTAAGGAACATTTTGAGTTATCTCTGAGATATTCCTGTTTGTGCAGTTGTTGTAAAGTGTTATTTCTGTGAAGACAGCAAAGAAGAGTGAAGAATGGCGATATCAAATTCAAAGCCTACGCCATTTTTAAAATTTTATTTCATATCTATGCATGGTTGTATGACGTTTTGGTTCATTTTGCATGCTGTATGGTATTAATGATATATGACATAAGAAAATACATGCATCACTCTTGATATTGACCAGGGTCATCAAAGCCTACACTTTGGACTAGTTCATATATTGATATTTCCTCTACTGTCCAAGGCTTTACCAAAGTTGTTTACTGGCCCGGATCCTTAACATTTTTGCATTTACTTTACTTGCCCAGATCCTTAACATTTTTGCGTATACTTTACCCCGTCCACCTCCAAAAAGAGGGCCTGGCGTGAAGTCTAGGAAGGAAATAAGCAAGCTTCAAGAGGGAGCAGATAGCTGTGCCTTGAAACAGATCTGAGGTCGCATTTCTGAGGTGGATTGGTGTGTGAAGCAGGGTACAGATTGTTGTGATTAGAGCTGTGTAGATGCAGCCTAAAGAAGCTCTAATAGCTCGTTGTTTCAAGGCAGCGTAGAGGAAACAGAACCACACAGAAAAGGAGGTAAAGCAAGCCTGTTCAAGGGACGTTTTGTTGCTGAGGCTCGGCCCTGTGGACGGGCTTCCTCATTCAAGAATAAGGTCATCTTGCAGATAGTGCCAAGACAAGTTTTTAGGACAGCGGGTTTTTGGGACAGGCCAAGAAGTGGCCTGATTGTTCACGTAAAGGACAGATCCATGTTTGATCAGATATAGAGAGTGAACATGTTGCAGAACCAGCCTAAAAAAACTTTTGAGAAGAAGATCGAGGTTTTGAGGTCAGATAATGGAGGAGAGTATACTTCCAAGGACTTCAATGATTTTTCTGCAAGGAGGCAACAATCAAGAGGGAGTTGACAGTTCCTTATAACCCTCGGCAATTTCTTCCTTAGTCAAGAGATAAGTTGTTCCAATCATATGTTTTCTCCTTTGTTATTTTGTCAGCATCTTGTCCTTTTTATTTTGAATGCTTTGATATCAGAAAATGATTACTTGGTTATGATTTTTCTTTTTCCATGACCTCCTAAATGGGGTTTGCAGGAAGGAAGAACAGGTCGATTGCAGAAGGCTGCCAAGGCAATGGCAGCATAGAGAAGTACAAAACCAGGTTTGCGGCAAGAGGGTTCTACCAAAAAGTGGGACTCGACTACAAGGAGACTTTTGCTTCAATGGCCAAATGGAATGGCCTAGGGCATAGAGTCAGCATGAGTGATTGGTGTTTGAAAGGGAGGATTGTACAAATTATTAGGATGCCCAGGACCATGCTAGATGACCAGAAGAGATTCCAGTCCAGAGGGAGCAAGCAGTCAAGAAAAAATGGAAGAAGCAGCCTTCCAAGAGGATGTCATGGGTTGAGATTGTCAAACTAGATGCCCAGAGACTAGAGTCGTCTAGGAGCAGTATGTCTTCTATGAAGAGACCATTACAAGCAACAAGATATTCTTCAACTACAGAGGGAGCAGCCTGGATTGCCACAGGAGGATCTGTTTCAATGTCAGAGGGAGCACCCAGTCAAGGTGACCAGAAAGCAGCTATGGTGATGGATCCAGTGAAGAAAGCAAGCCAGTTTAGGGTTGAGCCAAAGCATGCAACAAAGCATGTGTTGAGGTACCTACGTGGTACAATTGGATATGGTTTGAGATATAACTCAAGTGGTGAAGTGAGGATGCAAGAATATACTTATTTGGACTGGGTCAGTAGTGCAGAGGACAAAAATAGCACCTCGGGATGCTACTTCAGCTTGGGATCATCTATGATTTCCTGGTATAGCAGAAACCGACTTTTGTCATACTCAGTACAACAAAGGCAGAGTATATTGCAGCCAGTGCCACAATTGTGAAGTTGCGTGGCTTCAAAGGCTTCTTGCAGAACTATTTGATCAAGTCACTTCATCCAAGACATGGTGCAGAAGGGAGCAGTGGAGCCTCAGTACATATCCACAGACGAGAAGATTCCAAACATTCTCACTAAGCCTTTCTCGAGACTCTAGAGTGAAGTTTATATACTTCAGAGACAAGCTTGGGGTGATGCAAAATGTCTCCCTCATTGAGAGGGAGCGTTGATTTTATGTGCAAGATTGGGAAGACATTTTCCCACAAGATCATGTTGATTTGAATAGTGGGGGAATGATACATTCACCCATACAACCATGTTGATTTGGCTGAGCCATGCTGATTTGGCTAGGGGTGAATGGCCCAAAGGTGTTGATGCTTGCAGGATTGGGGCAAACTTTCTGCCATATGCTGATTTGGCTAAGGTCATGTTGATTTGACTAAGGGAGATTGATACATTCACCCACAAAGCCATGTTTATTTGGCTAGGGTTGAATGGCCCAGGGAAACTACAGCATAGGGCAAACATTCTTCCATTAGAGCCATGTTGATTTGGCATCCATAAGGTCATGCTAATTTGACAAAGGAAGAATGATGCAATCACCTAAGAAGCCATGCTGATTTGGCCAAGGGTCAACGAACCAAGGGAATACCTTCTCTTGAGAAGCCATTCTGATTTGACCAGGGGAGTTGGACACATTTACCTGAGAAGCCATGCTGATTTGGCCAAGGATAAATGGCCCAAGTTACTCACATTGTCTGCGCCATGATGGAGTGATCTATATCTATAGACGTGCATGTGAGGAGACACTGCATCAACATAGCAAGCTCATAAACTTTTCTTGTGGAAGGAGAAATTTCAGCTAAGAGGAAATTTGTTTGCAGCTAAGAGGGAGTGTTAAATTTTTGTAGCATCAAGATGTATTCCCACATGGAAAACGGGGTCTCCAAGTCAGCCTAGAAAAATTAAAATAAAATTTATTTTTCGAGTGACAAGTCGGCCCAAGAAGTCAAGTCAGCCCAAGAAGGTGAAGGGACATGTCCCTTGGGTTATTAACTTATTTCACCTCCCCATCCCAGAAGTATAAATAGATGATGTGATGCCTCATTTATTCACCAACGAAGATCCAGTCTGATCTGATTTTTCTGAGGTCCATCTTTTCTCTCTTGTACAGCCGCATATGTGAGGAAGGAGGACGAGTTGATGTGGCCCGTTGACTGAAGTAGACCGAACCTTTGACCAGCTGTTTGACCAAGCTTCTTGACCAAGTTTGACCACAAAACATGCCAAGTTTAACCGCACGTGTGAAGAGTTGACCAGAAGGATTTGACTGCAGAAGTTGACCATGAGACTTGACCAAAGGCCAAGTTGACCACAGGGAAAAATTTGACTAGGGCAAAAGTTTGACCAGATTTGAATTTTTTGTTGGTTTGACCAGCATTGACTAGCTGTTGATTTTTACCAGATTTTACTAGTATTTTTACTTGGATATTGGCACAGATTTCTAGACAAATTGCTGATTTGTAAACCTTGCCAAAAAATAATTTATCCTAAAGAAAAGTTGTTGGGTTTTCTCCCAAGGTTGGGTTTCCTAGGGTAAAATTATTCTCTATTGTGCATGGCTTTCTTTTTGTGACACCTTTACTATTTCCGTTGCATTTACCATTGAGATTTTCTAATTATTCAATGATAGCAGAGGCATAAATGTTAAATACAGATTGAAAATCATTAGGAAGTGATTACCTGGCACAAAATCGTATCTAGATTCTACTGTACATTCTGCAGAAAAATCAACAGTACCACTAGACATCTTATACATCCTATATAGTAGTTCTGTTTCATAATGATGTGCCATGTGGCCATGCATTTGATGTTGTTGTTGCTTTAGATGCTACAAAAATTGAAAAAAAGAAAGAAATCTCTTTGTATATTTTTAATTTTGCTAATGTTTGCCAATTTTGACCGATATTTTCCCAAATTTTACGATCATTTGCTTCTCCAGACCCTTCCCAATTTTATCCTGATGTGAATGTCAGCAGCATTGCTCTTGACTCACGGGTACTCATGGATCACACACCAGTCAATGGTTTTTACAGCAACATGCATGAAGAACTTATCTGGCTTCATAAAAAAGCCCAGTGAAGAGCCAGTTTGGTTCATTTTTACCACTGTTTTTTTGCAGGCTTTAAATCACAGTGTTCCCAGATTGATGGCAATGGATTCATTTCATATCAATGAGAATCATTTTCCATCAAAAATATGTATTTTTGATGTATTTGTAATTGCCCACCTTTTGAAGAGTTTTCCCAAGTCAAATCAAAGAGATTGACTCTTTTTGCCTTGGTGTGTTTTTGACTGGTCAAAACTGAGATCAACACATTCAGGAGTCTCAACACTGGCTTGGTTAGACAATAAAACAGGGGCTTTTCATACTGGCATCAAAGTTCAAATCCCCACAGAGACACATTTTCCCTTGGGAACCATCTTAAGCGATTGAGGCCATGTGCAATTCCAGGGTTGCTTTGGCAGAACACAGATTGCCCAAAAAAGAGCTACTTAGGCAGGAATTTTCCTTAAGTGTTGTAAGTCAATTACATTGCATTGTAATATTTCTAGAATGGAGAAGGGCATGCTTGCCGCACATTAATAATAGGAACTATTTTATCGAAAAGAAGAAAAACACATATCTAGGAGCCAAAGAGTGCACACAACAGTATCCCTGTCCTACATATGCCAGGTGCACCAGTATAACCACTTTGGCTTTAGGCAGAAAGGAATATTTATCCTTGACATTAAAGTTCTAGCATAAATTTTTTTAATCAAATCGGAAAATTCTATCAAACTTCTATCAAACTGAATGGAGATGGCATCTCACGCAGTGAGGCACAACAGTGGCATCTCCACAAGAAAAGTAATCTCATCAATCTGACCCTAAGTCACAAGTATTATAATGGCTTAATGACTTGGGATTTAGCTGGCTGATACTAGTATATAGAAAAGATGAGAAAGCAGGGATATTCCATACCCTACTTCAAGGTTCAAATCCCCCAAGTGACATAATAGAGCCCCTGTCGAGAATTAAAAATAAAAATAAAAAAGAGCCAAAGAGTACGCGTACGCTCAACAGAATCCCCCGACAATATGGACCGGGAAAACCAGCATATCCACTTCAGCTCCAAGTAGCCGAGAATCTATATCCTTTCTTGACATGCCAATTCTAGGTTTAACTTGAAAAGCCAAAACTGAGAATGTACGAAACTTTCTTAAAATGAACAAAGATGGCGGCACCTCATGAAATGCGGCAGTAAAGTGGCATCACCACAGGAAAAATAAGCTAAAGGTGTCAATCTGATTCTACATCGCTAAGTATTACTGTGACTTGGTAACTTCGGATTTAGATAGCAGATACCAATAAATTGTGTTTATCAATAACATTTGCGTTTCGATTATTTTGGGGACATTAATACAATTTGTTTTTTTTTTTTCATTTCAATTTCATTTGTTTCCTCTTTTTGCATCTAAGAACTCGATCCAGATATGATCCAGTCTTTGAAAAAAATACAACGACGGGATAAATGATGCACAGTATTCTAAAAAACTTAATATGACTGAGACCTAGGAGGAAAAAAATGTGTGTATATTCCAATAGCTGCCATCAAAATAAAAATAAAAATATAATTTACTATATTCTCAAAAAAAAGAAACAGGGCATAAAATGCCTTTAGAGATAGTCTAACAAATCTGTTCAAGGTCAACCCGGCGTTTAAGATTAAAAGCCACTTGTAGCCAGGGATTTAAGGCTACAGCCACCATCTATTAGGGTTTAAAGCACTTACTATTCGCAATTTCAGCAGAAAGCTTATACTTGGTAACTACATCATGCGAGGTGAGATCCAACTCCTTCTCCTCTTTGGCTTCGTCGTCTGACATTTTCTGTTAACAAAACTGATATCCTACATACAAAACAAGCAAAACCCTTTTAAGAAAAACAAAACCCTAGGAAGCTTTCGGCAGGATACTTACAGTATTCGGTTATTCACAAGAAGAAAAAACGGAGAAGCAGAGGATAACAGCCATTTTTTTCACTTACAAGTAGTCTATACTGTTGAAAATCGTCTCGACTAGGGTTTCCCAGCAATGGCAGATTCCGAGCCTAAAAATGAAAGAAATGCGAAAACAATCAAATGGAGTTGTAAAGGAATCAAAGCGCGGAGCGCAAACGAATGACGGACTCTCAAATCCAACAGGTTGGCGGCGAGCAAGATTGTGGTGATAAAAGCAGATGTCTAAGCTTATGTGATTGTTAAGGGGTTTTAGGGGTTTTAATCCGAGTTGGGGGTTTTTGGTTTGCCCTTGATCTAGCGGCTTTTGGGGGCTTTTGGCTTAGATTTGCCTGGGCACTTTCTGAAGTTGGGGAATCATATTCCAACCAGCCTTGTCACTTCTGGAATATGAAATCTAATGGCTTTTGCCCTGCTGATAAAATATCTCATCATCATCGCTTTCATTTACATCAAACAAAACTAATGATAGTAATATTGATAAAAAGGAAAATATTGGACTTTCAGAATCTAGGTATATAAATATTATCCAAAAATAAATGAGATAAAACTTAAAACCTTTCCACGCTTAGTCAAAATTTGTTTTGCCCTAAGTTTAGACGATAACAAAGCACTAAATTTACCAAGTTCTACCCAATCATGTTTTTCTTTCAAGTTATAGTGCAACACTATGTATTCTAGAGGAAAGCTCTTCGTTATATATTCTAAATTTTAAATTTTAAAAAGTGTGTTAATTTGTGGATAAATTTCAAGAGTAATAAAATAAAAGTTATAGGGATAAGTTTTGAGATTGGTTGTTTTTTTGGATGTTTGGGTTAAATTAAGTGGTCAAAATCTCAATAAGATGGTTTAACTTCAATATCATTTTTTGAATGAGATGAATATTGAATAGATTTCTTCAAAATGTGTATTTTATTGTACAATAAAATCAAAAAATTAAAATAATAAGTAAAATATGGTTTTATTTGATTATTTTAAAAACTTAAATGTATAATACATAAATATGTTTAGTTGCAAGTAAAGGTAATAATGTAATATAAGGTTGTCATCTAATATAATTGTGGATATAAATACATAATTATTGATATAATGCCATATAAATACATGAATATTTAGGTTTACTCATTAAATACAACAAATAATTATAGAATGGTGAGCATAACACACCATTATAAAATATATAAAGAATACATAAATGAAAGTTGCAAAAAGTTCGATATTATCATAACAACATATATATTAAATACAATATATCATGTAATATATTCAAATATATGTTGATTGAAGAATTGCATAAACCTTAATCATTGCATTCTTCTATTTGGCATTTCTAGTCATGGCAATCTTTGCTATGTAGGGAGGAGGCCCTCCTCCAAATCCAAAACCCAACATTTTAGCACTTCAAGTTATCCTAACATTTATGAACAAAACTGTAAAACATACTCCTCCTCTCTTTAATAAGAAGATTGATGAACTTCCAATTATCCCTTTACCCCCAAAATCATGTCAAATGGAAAACACTCTGGAAAGCAAGGGTTTGATCGAACAATTCACTAGATTATGGCCTTCTGGTGGTGTGGGTTCAGAAAACTAGGTAAGTCTAAGGCAAGTTCTCTTTTCAATTTTATTGGTGTGGCTATTTTGCTTTTCTCTTTTAGAAGAATGAGCATTGAATTATGGTTTTTTGGAGTAAAACATATTTTCATGGAGCTCAAGGCATGTACTTGAACTATTGGACCCTATATTTCAATCCATAAAATTATATCGCCTCACATGTTTATGTTTGGGTATGTCTCCCTCATCTCCCACTTCATTGTTGGAGTCATCAAACCTTGAGATCTATTAGTAATGCTCCAACCAAATATATAGACTATGTAATCCCTAAAGACCAGATTTTCTCTTGTGTCTGTGTATGTGTTGAAGTAGACCTTGAAAAGGGTTTACTGGAAGCTATTCAATTAACATTAGGGGAGTGGAAGCATATCCAATAGGTGGAATATGAACAACTTCCATTAAAATGGTGGCACTATCACAAGTATAGTCGTTTTGCAAGAAGGTGGCTTAGCTTGCACCTTTAGAAAAGGATGATCCAATGAACATGAATTAATGGCAGGCAATGGAGAAGATAAGAGTTAATTATCGTTATTTAAACATTACTAAGCTCCTCCCACGTCTTAAGAAAAAAATGATCCAGGTGTATATTGGTGGCCATCTGCCTATTCTACTTGGACCCCCACCATTGTTTCTTTTAGTTTCCTTAATTGTAGCATAGCTTACTATTTTTGGCAGTTTTTCAAGTCCTAAACTTACGGAGCTGTTTTGAGGGCCTAAAAGACATTTTTTTGGGGGAAAATAGAGAGACCATAAAAGTGAAAGATTAACTTATCAATATTTTTTTGTACTTCTCTCAGAGATCTTTGAAATGGGGTATTATGATAGTCAAATGGAGATCGTATGCCAAAGTGATGACCCCGGGAAGTTAACATTCCAACTAACCCCAACAGAGCCCACAATCTTTTGGTGCTTCATCTCCTAGGGTAGGTTTTTTTATTTTTAAGGTTCCCCATTGTTTCTTAATGATAAAAAGGCCTTTGAGCCTCATTGTAACACGATTAGAAGGCATGTAGCCGCCACATCTCTTCTCAGATATAAGCTACCATCGTTCGAACTTGTTTATTTCTATTCTGCATTGATCCGAATGGAAAATGACATCCACCCATAGTATTCATTCACTCATGGAATTTATCCATGGTAATGTAAGTGGCATCCACCCATGGTATTCATCCACCCATGGAATTTACCCATGATATTGTAAGTGGCATCCGCCCATGGTATTCATTCACCCGTGGTATTGTAAGTGGCATTCTTGGTATTCATCCTCCCATGGTATTTATCCACTCATAAAATTACCCATGGTATTGTAAGTGACATCCACCCATGGTATTCATCCACCCATGGTATTTACCCACCCATGGAATTTATTAGTGGTATTGTGACCAAAAAAAGGCTATAAGTAACAAGTCGCATTTTGTAAAAGGACGGATTGTCCACCACAATGTAGCCTTTACAGTTATTATCTGTTTTAATAAAAAAAAAGTTTATTTGTGGTTTTGTTATTGTGTGTTCTCTTCTTTTCTTCTAACATTTCAATTTTTCAGATCTTGCCCCCCTCCCAGATCCATTTCAATTTTTTAGATCTTGGGGGTCTCCCCCCAAGATCTGAATCAGTGGTATCAGATTCAGGTTACGATTCCATGGGAATGAGAGTTTCATTCATATTTCAGTTTCAAATTTTTGCATGAATATTCAACAAACTTCAGGCATGTGTTACGACCTCCACAGAGCACTTTCTTGGGAAAAGTGGGAAGAATTTTTCTTTTTTCATTTTTTTACAGGATTTTTTTGGGCGGCGAGTTTGTAGATCAAATCTGAAACTTTTAGTGCAAAATTTACAAAAGTAAATAATAGATCTGGATTCCTTGCGAAAAATACCTAATTAAAAATAAAAATAAAAAAAAATCAGTCGAATCGAAGTCTATGTTGCAGAAATTTTTCCCGACAACAATTCGTGGACGACCCTCTCCTACATTTTTTGCAGTTTTTGTGGAGAATTTCATAAAAATGATTGTAGATATGAGCTCCTCTCAAAAAATAACCTAATTTCAAAAAAAATTGGTCAAATCGGAGTTCGGATGAGGGAGATATCACTGATTTAAAATCAATTATTTTTTCAAAACTTTTGTGATGGCGAGACAGTTGCAGCACGAATCTAAGTTTCCAGAGTGTCCAGATAGGGATTTCAATCAAATGGAAAGATGCAGAATGATCATCTTATTTCCAAAAATAGGTTATATTAAATATATTGAGTTATAGTGATCGTGTTATGCCCATTTTAAATCTAGAGCAACATTCGGAGCGGGTTCCCTTTGGAAACGTGCCCTCCCACCCCACTTTAGTAGGCACCTGCTTCACATGCATCAATTTCATCATAGCAACATCTGACTTGGGTTCTTTGGATACGTGCCCTCCCACCCCAAGCTATGTAGGCACCTACTACTTCATCAACAGTGAGCATCACGGTTATGAGTCAACCGTACAAAATCCTTGTCATCGAAGTCCATTTGCTAGGCCGCACACTATTAGTATCACAGTTGGTCACAAGCATTACAGGGTATCTCTATCCCTGGATCTTCGTTTTTCATGGTTATGGGTCATCCACAAACCCACACTTAGTAAAATTGGCCTTACATGGTGTATTTCGATTCATCTAGTAAATCATGGCTAAATGATCAATTTTTGGTGATAACAGATGGCCCCACAACTTATGAGTGTTAGGAGCAAAATGTATGACTAAAGTATGTTGTAAGGACACAATCACTAGACATTGAAGGGGAGAGAGAGAGAGAGAGAGAGAGAGAGAGAACAATGGAGCTGAATCAAAAGAGGATAGTGACATAGGTGATCTAGGTGGATGTTGGTGGCCACCCACATATCCCACATTGTGGGTTTTCAGTTTCCTTAATTGTAGCACAATTTACTATTTTTAGCAGTTTTTTTTGGGTCTTAAACTTCCGGAGCAGTTTTAAGGCCCTAAACGACGTTTTTTGGGAAAGCCGAGAGCAACAAGGGTCATAAACCATGTTGCTCAATCAAAAGTTGTAGTCCTTGGATAGATATTTCTAATGAGGTATTGTGCGCATCAAACGAATATCGTATGCCAAAGTTACAACCCTGGGAAGTTTATGTACCAATTTACCCAAACGGGGCCCATAGTTTGGCATTTCATCTCCTAGGGTTAGGTTTTTGGATGCTTAGGGTTTTCCATTGTTTCTCAACAATAAATAGGCCTTCAAGCGTCATTGTAACACAGTTCAGAGGCATGTAGCCACCACATCTCTTCTCAGAGATAAGCTACCATCGCCCGAGCTAGTTTATTTCCATTTTCGTTTGTAAGAATATTTCAGTATTTTACATTAATGAAATGAGACATTATTTCCATTGCATCTCTGTATTTATGCTTACATCTATGATTTTTTGCATTCCTGTTTGAATCTGGATTAGTGGTATCAGAGCAATCTGCTCTTTTTATGTTTTTCTTTGCATGTCCCCAACGAGGTTGGGATATAAGGAGTTAGAGCTTGAACTGATCAAACCTTTACAAGACAGGCCTTGCAACTCCTGACAGCCTCCCATGGTGAATGAAAATAAAGACGAGGGGGTAGGAGATCCTATCAAAATCTTGATCGAAGAATCCCTCGAGCGACAAAGGAACGCGATGATGGAAAATTTTGCCCAGATCGTTCAGCGGCTACCCAGGGGCGATGCATTTGCTTCCAATAGTCACTCTAGAAATGCCACACCCTTTAAGGTACATGTTAACTTTGAAATCCCCATATTCGAGGGTCAGATAGAGGCAAATGTTGTAGATAAATGGTTAAATATACTAGAAGGTTATTTTTCTATTCATGATTTTTCTAGTTAGGAAAAGATCACTTTTGCACTTCTAAAAGAAGCCCCCCACGTTAAGGATTGGTGGGAAACCTACTGCGAGCAGAACGATGAAAGTGTGAACTCACTGTTTTGAGCCGCATCCACTTAGAATTCGTTCCAGAATGCCATTAAGGAGCAGTACTACCCTGTCAAAAGCTATGAGGATAAATACATCAAGTGGACCATGCTGCGATAGGCAAGGGACCAAGATGTGCCGAAGTTCACAAATATTTTTCATACCCTTCACACAAAGTTGGGTATCAAGGATTCTGAGCGAGATTTGGTACTCAAATATCGTAGCTACCTACACAGGTACATATAGGATGATATGGAGTTCCTAGACATCTTCTCACTTGGCACGACGTACCGATACGCTATAAAAATCAAGAAGAAGTTTAAACAAAAGAAGCGAAACTTTGGATCTGTGAATCTGAAGCAAGGGAAAGGCTTCCCCTAACTGCAGCACCAAGGAAAAATCCAAGACAGTGTGACCCAAGACAACTCGTCAAAGCCACAAGAAAAGAACAACACCACGAAGTCAAAGAAGGACATAGGAAAGTGGTGTGAGTTCCATTATGCCCCACTCACAACACAATTGAGTTTCGGACCAAGTAGTCGCTCGTGGCCATGTTGAAGGCTTCATAATCAAATGCATGTTTCGACTCTGAGCCAGAGCCCGATAAGTGGAATGAAAAAGGAAATCAGACCATTGATGCAGATCCCAACACCATTGTTGCCACCGCCAAGATCCAGAAGAATGAGCCTAAAGACCTAGAGGAGGGGGAGCGTCTTTTCCACTCACAAATGTGGGTGAAGGGTTCACCACTACAATTATTTGCTGATAGAGGGAGCCAAAAGAACCTCATTTCATCAGAGGTCATGAAGAGGCTAGGACTACCAACCATACCACACTCGCAACCGTACACCATCGGGTGGCTTCACCAAGGAAGAGATCTCTAAGTCTGCCAGCAATGTCACCTTCGCTACAGCATCAAGCCCTTCACAGATGGGGTATTGTGTGATGTTGCACCGCTTGATGTTTGTGATGTATTATTAGGCCAACCATACTTGTGGAAGTGACATGCTATGTATGAGTAAAGTCCTCACACTGTTATTATTTCTTTGTGTAATACATTATACAGGATACTGGAGGTAGCCCCACCAACCGCCACTTCTTTGATCTCTGCTAAGAAAGGCAGTAAGATCATCTCCCAAACTCGGGAATTTAGTTTATGTCTGGTTCACTCTCAAAGTAAGGGGAAGATCATAGCCACATCCATGGCCTCGGGAAGGGTTCCTTCGCACAATAGAAGTAGGTAGATACGGTCATGAAAGAATACAGAGACATCTTTTCCTCACCCGCAGGGTTACCATTGCACTGTCAGGTCAAGCATTCGTTTGATCTGACTCTTGCAGCACCTCTACCCAACAGGCCGATATATTGCCACTTCATTCTGGAAAATGCCAAGTAGAATTAGCGACATGATGAACATCGGGTGCCACACAAGTTTCAAGTGGGTGACAAAGTTTGGTTACATATGCAGAAAGAACGCCTTACAAGAGCCCATCAGAAGCTCAGACCACTCCAGTATGGTCCTTACACCATTACCAAGGTTGTGGGAAACAATGCTTTGGAGCACAACATTCCTCCATTCCTTGGCTTGCACCGAGTGTTCAATGCGGACACTGGACACATCAGAGATTGCAGAACAGCTCACTAAGGACCAAGTTTAGCAGAAGTTTCCCCATCTCATGGAGGCACTCAACGCAATGGGGACCACTGCTTCCTAAGGGGGGAGGAATGATCCAGGTGGATGTTGGTGGCCACCCATCTATCCCACTTGTGCCCCCACAGCTGTCTCTTTCAGTTCTTTGAGTTTCCATAATTATAACACAATTTACTATTTTTGGTAGTTTTTTGGGTCGTGAACTTCTGGAGTTTCTTTGAGGCCCTAAACGATGTTTTTTGGGAAAACCGTAAGCAAAACCAGTCTTAGACCATGTTTCTCACTCAAAAGTTGTAGTCCTTGGATAGATATTTCTAATGAAGTATTGTGTGCGTCAAACAGAGAACGTATGCCAAAGTTATGACCCCGGGAAGTTGATGTACCAATTTACCCAAATGGGGCCCACAATTTGGTGTTTCATCTCTTAGGGTTAGGTTTTTGGATGTTTAGGGTTTTCCATTGTTTCTCAACAATAAATAGGCCTTCGAGCCTCATTGTAACACAGTTCAGAGGCATGTAGCCACCACATCTCTTCTAAGAGATAAGCTACCATCGCCCGAGCTAGTTTATTTCCATTTCCGTTTGCAAGCGTATTTCAGTATTTTACATTAATGAAATGAAGCATTATTTATGCTACATCTCTATATTTATGGTTACATCTATAATTTGTTGTGTTCCTGTTTAAATCTGGATTAAGAAGGGGTGAGACTAACTAGCTGATGTAAGTCTCCTTTTATGTTGTGATAGTTGATCTCAGTGGGGTGAGGGAGGCATAACTATACCTGTCGACATAAATCAGTACAAAAATAAGAATGTGCCCAAAAAGATGAAATTGAGCAATAAAGTACATGCTGAATGGTACATGACATGTTGGCGTAAATAAGCTAGAAAATAGTACAATGTGTCCCATATATATAATGTGCCTAGAAAAAGCATGAGCCAACACTGAATACAATAGCATCTAAGTACATGAGATATAATGGCCCTTCCTTCAAAAAATAGGTGGGAGGGAGGGTATAAAAACCAAAGAAGCCCTGTTGAATAGGAAAGGGTTCTCCAAAACTAAATGGACCATATGAAGGAGACATGCATGCTATGAATGCTGCAAGCGGGAGGAACCAAACCCATCAAATCTGTAGAACTGCATATGAGGCTGTAGCATAATATGAATTCATCCAGGCACGTGGGGGGCTACCTGAAGGGCCACCCCCTCATGAGGTCTGAAACATCTCACACACACCTGGGAATCCTTGGTACAATCTCCTGCATCGTTGGACCATCAAGTGTATGAATCACGAGCATGAAACAATCAAGTCATATGGAAATGATGATTCCCTTTACTTGATCTAAGGAACTGAATAAGAGTGGAAGAAAGAACCAAGATACATCGCCCTTTAGGTCGTACTTTTGGAATGGATGTGCTGATGTTGACAGAATAGGGCCTACCATAGGTGAGGCAATGGATCCTCAACTAAGGCATGAGGGGAAATAGTAATGTGACTAATGGACTGACACCAGGGACAATGGGGAAAATGGGATGGAGAGACAAATAGGCGACTTCCCTTGTGAGAGCATATCGTGCATGGTTGACTTGGAACCAACTAACTCGTCTTTGAAGGGGATGGTGGATAGTATTACTAAAGGCCAAAATAAGCAACATAAGATGAATGGCATGCAAATATGGATGGAATACAGTGACATGATACAATGGGACATGAAACAGACTCCATGGATGAAAAACTGACTCATCACAGATGCTCTGAACAAGGGTGACTTGATGATGCTTCCACACAGAATAGGTTTGGTGGGGACCATGAAAACATGAGAAAACAATGGTTTCTTATGACAAAAATCGACATGTGAGATGATGAGTGCCAATGGAAGGTGGTCCCCAAAGTACAAGTTTCACATATGAAGAAATCCTATTTTGAGAGGCAATGAAGTGATCCTTCTTGGAAAAATGGCTTTCAGGTGAAGTGTTAAATCATAAAAAAGAAGAGAGACCCAATATATTTCTTGATGAGAGATTTCCAACGGTGCTAACAGTTCATCAAATGGAGCTATGGTCTAGTTGCAATGTGTGTCAGAAAAACTGTGGGTTTTCCTATAAAAGGGTATTTTCCCTCCAATTTGAGAGGAGGAGAAGGTCCTAAATCTTGTGGAGATCGTAGCGGAAAAATCGACCATCAGAATTGGGATCTGTGACTTTCAGGCAAGTGGCCTTACTTGTCTAAAGATGGCCTTAATGCTTCTTAGAACGATGGTTCCTGGTAAAGAATTAAGGGAAGAGGAAAACAAGAATGAACTACTAGAGGAGGTCTAGAATCATCCTCACCCACTAAGTCAAACATGGGGACTATGTGGTAAAGGTGGTATGACATAGAGTGGAATATTTGAAGATATGGTATCAAATGTCTATGATATGTGATGTGAATATGACTCGCCGGAGAGGCCAGTAAGAAAAACTTTCCAAGGAATGGGAGGATAATTGACCATACCTAGATTCGGTGGGATCTAGGCCAAGACTTATGTTAATCAATTGAGAAGATGGCCAGGGGAAAACCATCATGCCCCCAAGCATGGGATAATGCCTGCAAGAATATGTGATGGAGGGGATTGATCTGGAATGCAAAGGTGGGAATGATGACCCCTAGCAGGAGGAGTTTTTGGAGTGCCATTGTGTTCTGAGTGCTTGAAAAGGGGATTCAAGCATCTTGGCCCAACTTGGCACGAGATCCTCCAAAGGATGATAAGGAGATGTAGGGGCCTATGTGCACCCAATATGCTATGGGTGTACCAGATGTATTTAGAGTGGTGGACTCCAAACACATATATGTTTTATGTGATACATAATGTGATTATGCATCTTTTATATGATGATGATGGTTCTCCATGTGTTATGTTTATGGTTGTCATATGTGGTATACATGTGATAAATTCCAATCTATAATGTTATTTGCAATGGTATCTACAAAGTTATTTTGGGCTTTGGGAACATGACTGAAAGTAATGGTTTCAAATTCACAGAACAACAACTTAACTTGTAGATATTTTATAAATAGGACTTGGTTATGCACATGATACACACCATTCAATTACATGACAAGAAGTGGGGAACCTAAACAACATGAAGCTGAAGGATGCAATGAGCAAGGGCATCAACTAACAATCATATCACTGCATCATATTCGACCTAGTTATTGGTGGCATATCCAATGTACATGCCGTCAGAATGGACTAACGCATGCAAGGGGGTTAAGATGGGACACTCATGAGTATGATGGCCATGCAACCCATAACATGCACAAGGCTTGTTCATATGAATAACCTTGTTATGCTTGGACTGGTCGCCCTGTTGCTAGTTTTTGGTGTTAGGTTGGTTCCCCTCGGGTTCATTACCTTAGTTACCCTGGTTACTATTGTTACCCTTCCCCTTATTCTTTTTCTTCGAATTTTAGGGGTTGGTCGCACTTTGTTGTGCATACACGTGACCCTGAGGGGGCTGTGGCTATTGGGGCTAAGGATGCGTGGGAGGTTGTGGCACTAATGCCTAAGGGGCTGGAGCGCTTGATGGTGCATAGGTGTAAGATGGTGAGGGGGTAACGGTTTTGTAGACAGGTTGAGTACTAGCTAGGAATAACATTTGCTAATGTGGTTGGGTGAATGCATAAGTGTTATAGACATTTTTGGGCACTGCAACCCCAATCATAAATGTCCATAAACTGAGGGCTCCTAAGTCCCTAAAAGTGTTGCTTCACTGCCTAAAGGAACAAGGTCAACTGATTACATCATCTCCCAGAAGTTCTCCACTGAAAACTGCTCATAAATGGTCAAAACTGGACCATACTGAAAGCTCAGTGCAGAGGGTGCGATGCATATCAACTTCCCAGTGTACAAGGTGCGATGCATACTAAATTGCTCCTCTGTAGGGTGCGATGGTCGGGAATGGACAAATGGCAGGGAAAAAATGCGAGGTGGAAGA
>APFE030621619.1:165372-180026 GCA_000404065.3 Pinus taeda
ATATATGGATCCCTCATCACAAAGATCCGGAGGCTGGAATCTTGTATCTTGTAGAGAAGTGTTGTTGGTTTTCTGGTGAAACTTCATAGTGTTGGGTGATCTAAGCTTTACTTGAGGGAAGAAGGGCTTTCTTGCTGGAGGATGATGCTGGGTCAGAACAATTGGTTGTAATCCTCTTGCTATTCTTGATATTAATAAAGCTATTCAAGTTTTCCTCCATACTCTTGTATGTTTGTTGTATATGCATTTGTGTGGTTAATACATATCTGGTCCTGTGTTATTTATGAATATAGATCTCTGTTCTTCGATAGTATTATGCTGCTTTGATTCCATAGGTGCTCTTTGAAGTGGGGCAGACAAAGAAGAAGCGCAAAGATCTATCAGGAAGGAGAGGAATCAAGTAAGGAACCAAGCGCAAGACTAAGGTTGGTGTCCTTCGTTTCACTCTTACCTATTTTTCATAAAGGAAAACGAAAGTAGTCTTTACTTGTTTGTTTCTAAGATAGCTACCAGTCTTAGTGGGAATAGCAGCTCCGAGTGGACACTATTCCCGGTAACAATAAGATGTGCTTTGTCCTGAATACACGTTGCTGGTAGGAGGGGGATAAGTGTTGGAGGAACTGGTTCCCCCTACGGATAACCATAACTCTACTGAGTATATGGTGAAGGATGTGAAATAGCTCCAATGATATCGTCGGTGGCGTGAGATGCTGCCGGTGCATTGGCACCACCAGGACGAGGGAGGTCTGGTATAACGGTATAGACATAAGTGGATTGAGCATAAATCAAGTCATATATCAGAGCGGTCTGGAGAGTCTCTTCCTCTGTATGAGGAAAGTGAGACGTGACATATTTGGCAATAGGCACTAAAATTCCTACGAAACCAATTAAGGTGGAGACGATCTTCAAAGGGAGGAGCATGACACATGGTCCTACTTCTATGCCATTCCTGAACATGATCGGAAAGACGGGTGGTAGAGGACTGACAAAATGTGACCAAGATCTCCATACCGGTGTCGTATCAGAGAGGTAACTGAAAATATGAAAGGAACACTTTAGCAAGCATCGTGAAAGTGGAATGAGAAGTGGCAAGTTGGTCAACATATCACTTTGTAGAATCTCCAGTGAGCATGTGTTGGAACAACTGAAGACGAATGGAATCATCGGTGATGGAATTAGACGAACACCACATAAGGAAAGAGTGGATGTGATTGGTGGGGTCTTCTTTAGAATTACCCTCAAGCTTGGGAATGTCAGAGGGAATCTTAGACGGCATAGTTGGCCAACCAGCATCATGGTGTATAGGGTCGTTAATCAACTGACTAAAATCTGAGAGACTTAACCCAGCCATGAAAGGTAGCATTGGAGCCGTTGGAACGGTTCCATTAGATGTGAATACCATGGTAGAACCAGATCCATCACCATGTTTCTTTCTTGCACCTGTAGTGGGTCTTGACATGATGAAGGTATGTGGTGAAGGAGGCTCGAAATCGGATGAGGAATCAGATGAACCGGAAGAAGAGTCAATATGGGGACTCGGGGGAGGATGAACTCGAACCCTGCGGGGAGGAGTAATATGCCCAAGCGGAAACTTGGGATGAAGGCCTAAGAGTCTCCATGACAAATGCCTTGGTGGCGTAATGGTTGTTAGACACAAGTGACACAAAAATGGTGAAGGGGGATAAAAAAAAATGTATGTGTCTCTCTGTTGGGAGATACATTAATTAAGTTAAGTCTTGGCTTGGCGGTGTAAAGCAAGCACCATTCGCTTAAGGTGTGCTTGTGTGTGCAAGTGTGTTTATTAATTAAAGCCATATCGTGTTTGAAAAAAGAAAATATTGTTGAAATTAAGTAAAATTAAAAACAGAAAATAAATAGAAAATCAACTCTCTAATACCCCACCCTAACTGGGTTTGCAAACATTGTTCTGGTTGGTGCCGAAATCAATGGATAACACAATAGAAAGGCCAAGAGATCTAAGCATCGGTTTGACTGAGATCAAATGACACTATGCTATTGGAAAGTGGTGCAACCACGACAAAAAACTAGTGAGGAAGCTACAAAATATAGGGAGATGCGTGTGAAACCTAGGGAAGACAATGGTACCCTAAGGCAAATGAGCAAACAAGGTTTAGAAGGAAACTTTCAATGGAAACAACCTATCTTCGAAGATCTGAAAAAGGAAGGTACAGATCTGGAAAATATGGTTGAAAGATTTGCAAAAACTCAAAATTATTACTCAGGTAAGCTCCTCCTATAAAGGTGGATGTATGCCAGAAGCCCTAAGGGGCTAAATTCCACTTCGACGAGTGAAACAGAGTAGATCAAGCCCTAAGAAAGCTAAGATAGTGGTCAACAAAACTAGCAGACTGCTCTTGGAAAAACCCAGAAAGACATAAAAGAAAATCCTAGAAACCTTAGAATCACAAGTACTGACCTATTTAGGTGGATATCACACTTTTTGGGCCAAAAAGTGCATTATGGACCTCCACATCACAAGTTTGGGGCATAAAAGTGCAATTTCTACTCTTCAGTTCTCAGGCAGCAAGTGTCGAAAAAAATTCTTGTCTCTGTCGCTACTGGTTCTTGTGACCTACATAAATAACCATAAAACTTGTAGAAGTTATAAATTTGACTAATCTAGGGTTAGAATTCTAGTAAACAACATTAAAATAATGAAAAAGAAAAACCCTATGCTGAAAATCTAAAGGTCACCCAGGTTTCTGAATCAAAATTGAAAATGTAGTGGAGTCGCCAATTTGTTAATAAGTATTCTTCTCGGAGGTGTACGAAAAGAAATCACTTTAGGCTGTGGATGACAAAGAACGCAAACAATAAAAATGGTTGTTAAATAGTATGGATCTACAACAAATGATAGAAACAAAATGGTTGTTAAACAATATGGATCTGCAACAAATGATAGAAACAAAACCTACCAAAGCCGTTATCTATGCAACAGAACTAGTTAAACAACAAAATGGAATAGTAAATAAGCGCAAGTAACTCCAAAAATCCAATGGAAACTAGATATAGAAAGAATATAATTTATTAAACAACCCCTGTGAAGGGAGCAAAGAATGTTACCAACCCCCCTCTATGGGATGGGTTCTTGGCTATCCTCAATGTCTTCAGCTTTTGTAGAGTCTCTCTCCTCTATAATGTGTAAAACCCAACAAATAAAATGTTTGAGCTTAATGAGAACTCAAATTAAAAAAAAGATGGTGTGCGACAATGATAATAATCATAGCTACAATAGTGAGTGCAACAAAGAAAAATAATCAAAAGTGAATAATGGATGTAAAACCTTTCTATTTATACCAAAATATTAGGTTATTCTCGAATAATGGGAAATAATAAAATATTATTAACCAAATTCTAGAATTAACCATTTTTTGCTGGAGGTAAAAAGTATTTAAATTGGTTAAATACTTTTGTTTAGAAATAATAAATAAATAAATGATTTATTTATCATCTCAAGAAATATGGTTAAGGAATAATAAACAAATAATGATTTATTTAAATATTCCTAGGGGATTTAGTCAAACTTTACAAGGAATAATAACTCATTAGTGATTAATTAATTATTCCTAGAGAAAAATAAGATAATTAATGATTTATCTATTTATTTCTCATAACTAGGTCAAATATGACAAGGAATATTAATTAAACAATTTAATTAATTATTCGTAGAAGATAATTAAATAAATAGTGATTTATTTAATTATTCTTCATGGGTTTAATCAGAAAGGACTTAACAAATGTGGTTTATTAAATAATTTCTTATAGTGAAAGTATTTTTTATGGTAAAATTGGCCTTACATGGTGTATTTCGATCCATCTAGTAAATCATGGCTAGATGATCAATTTTTGGTGATAACACATATTGAATTCTAAGAATTTAGAGTTCAGTGCTTTTTACCTTGGTATCACCTTAATAGCTTTGAATGATTCTGTCCCATCTTTCTTTTTCTGTGTTTAGTTGCATAACTTTGACAAATTCTGATTTTATCAAACTTCCCAATAAAGAATTGGCAACTTTGGCATTAGTTTCATACGTCTTATTTTCTGTTGCATCTGTGGGAACTACCGTTGGATATTGGTAACTGCCTTCCACAATTGCCCAAACATCTGCTCCAAGAGACTGAACATAGGCTATGGTTCTTGTTTTCGAATATATAATATCATTTTCATTAAAAAGTGGTGGTCTGATGGATGCTGATCCTTCTTGATTTCTTATCTTACAAGATCTTCCTTCAAGCGATCAAGCTTCCTTTGAAGGGCCCACTCTGATGCCAATTGTTGGGAAAAATACTGAGAGGGGGTTTGGGGGCAGGTGAATCAACATTTAAAACTAATAATATTTTTTTTTTCTTTTTTGAAATGTATATGAGACTTGACTAAACCCAACTAGCATATATACCTGACTGTTGTTATAGAAACTAGCGTATTCAAAGTAAACTTTGTAAAACAACTAATTCTTTATCTGTTAGACTTTGGACCAGAATGTAAGATATTTATCAGGCATTTGAGAAGCAGTAAACAGGTGTAGTAAGAATAGAATAACGTATCACACATAAAACACACATGAACACCAAGATTTAAGGTGGAAACCGAATGTGGCTGAAAACCACCGTTGTTGTCCTCTCAGTCTTCAAAACTTATTAATATAAAAAACTGCTTACTTTCTTGTATTGGTGTAGACTCATACTAGTACATAGTCACCCACCTACTAAAGTCTACAACCTTCACTTGTTCTCCAGCTCCAACTGGAAGGGAGCTCCAACTCCCTAATCTGACAACCAGCTACTACTACTAGGAAGCATCAATTTCCTCAGTAAAGGATCCAACCCTCAACAACATCCATGGACCACGTTTCATAAATTTTCACACTAGATCCAATATCAACACTTATGCTCAATCATCATCAATCTCTGCCAAACATAATCAACCATTCACTAAAACCCAAACAACTGATAAAACCTAACCAATCAACTAGAACATTCTAATCACTGTAACTAGTACACAGAACTAAACTCATAATTCTACATCAACACACAGACTCAACTGCAACCCTGATTATTTATTTTCCAAAATGTATATGGTACTTCACTTAAGGCAACCCGTGTGCATACACACTTTTCAGTAGAGAAACCCACGTACAGACCTTAAAATAATGAAAACTGAAAAATTTGACTATTGCAATTCTGAAAAGAGTACTAAGTCATACTCAGATCTACTGCAACACTCTGAACCAATCACAAAACTCTCTCTCATCTCAAATCATAATCAATAAGTAATCTTAACATTCATCAATTAATTAATACCCAAATTCAACTTCATCATTCAATCAGATCTACTTCATACATTGTCACTCAAACCATATCAACCTAAGGACATCATTAACAGACAAGAGAGAAACAATAGCACTGATCAAGTTGTTCAGTAATTTATGAACAAAAACTCCTTACTTTATATACATGACTTTGCAGAAGTGAACTTGTGTGTATACACACTTTTCCCTAGACCAACCCATGTATAGATCTGGAAATTTTGACCTCAAATTGTGAAGCTCTTTAGAACTTTAGAAAGACCAAGATCATAATAATCAAAGATAAAAACATCAGTAAATCCTTGAACATATCATACAATGAACTATCATTTTAGGTCTCATTATCGTGATCCATCATTGTATTCATCAGTGCATAATTATTTCATATCAATGTGATAATTATGGCCCTTACAATGCAAATATACTTCAAATGGAAGTATTCATCCAAAAACTCTTTATTTTGCACACTTAGCCCTTTGATATTCACTTCTTTATAAAGATTATCCCTCATCCATTACCACAGATCAAAACAACATTAGTGTAAGTGGTAATATTTGAAAGGATCAATATTCATTGTCAGACTTATTACTATGGGCCAATACAATGGTAAGGACCCCTGGTATTTAGAATTCCATAGTACAAAAACCATACGTTACTTGTCTTCACTAAACTCACGTGCATACGCGACTTGGCTTAATAGAACCCACGTATAGTTCTTGAACTTCCAACTTTATCATTCTTCTAAATTGATTTCTCTGAATTGTCATGCATTTTGTCACATCTATATTCAGTCTGGTATTTTGTTGTATTTATTCTGTCACCTCTAAAATGACCTGGGAATTTTGTTATAACTGAGTCGCCACCAAGGAAAACACATGTATCATAATGCCAACATGTTATGACAGTGGTTTTCAGCCTGGCCTTGCCTTTTTCTAGATGCCATGGTGTTGCGATGTTTATTTCAGTTTTTGTTCTTTGGTTTGTCGGATAGATTTCAGAATCTAGGGTGGAGGTGGTCTCAAGTTCCATTCCCAAAGGCCTAGGAATCCCTTGAATGGTTTTGGTAGGATACATAATAAATCCCGAGGGAGATGTCTCAGTTTAGGGCTTAGTGATCTGAGTTTAGATTGTAGTAAATCCTGAGAGACAAGGAGATGAAAATTTCCTCAAGGATAGTGATGGATTCCAGATGGAATTCCAAGTTCTGTTCAGTTTTAATCGAAGCATCTGTTTTGGTGTGATCACAATTTGAAGAGGGTGGAGGTGGTTTAGCCTCTTGATTCCCTTGGGTGTTCTTGGATTGGCTTTTTTTATAAGATCCCACACCCATGCTTGGAATATGGCACGAGGATGATTGACTGAAAGAGAGATTTGGTTCAGCCATGTCTATGGTCGTGTGGTACGTGGAAGTCTCGAACTTGGTCGGATTTGCCTATGTTTAATAAAAGCTAAGTTCTCTTACTTTTGCATTGATTTATATGTGGATTTAATGGTTGTATTATATCTTATTTTTACATGCATTTATGCTGGTTATAAGCATGTTTAAATGACTGGTTTATGTCATGGTTATTTCATGTATTTACTTGTAACTATTAAATGGATGGATGCAAGACCTAATTGATGATGTAGTAGTTGAATGGAGAAGAAGGTGATCCTTATGGTTATGTTTTGTAAGTTGTTTCAATCATTAATTCTCTGTCTTGTATGATCCTAGACCTATAGGTTGCATTGATGCCAAGTGTTTAACAGAATCTCAGTCCTGGTTGGGGACGCTCAGGCCTAGTCCCAAGGTCGATTTTGATTGATCAACATTGTTATCATGTCTTTGATGGATTTTGAAGGTTGTAGCAAGGTTTGTGCAGATGTCGGGATTCTGGGCTAGAAAAGTGGCTTAAATCCTGGGGTCACTGGCATAGAACTAGCAATTTTGGTCCATAGTCACTAGCAGGTAGGCCTGTGAGAGCGACTTTAGGTTGTTGGTTGCTCCCTTGCCCATAGCATAGGAGAAACTATGGCATAAAAGATCTAGAATAGTAGTGGGACTGAGGGACAGGATGTCTGAATGGATGACTTGTCTACTGAGCATTCTGTTAATGATGTTGGATGATCGTGTGGGATGTTCCATTGATTCCACTTCCTTATGGTCACATAGGATGTAGAATTTGATCATAGTAGCCTCTCATCTCATGTTTACCTTGGTTGTCAAGGTTAATTTGGGTAATCCTTCGAGGGGGTGTTACAGATTGGTATTAGAGCATGGTTCACCCCTTGGACTGGATGGGCAGTGTGTGTTGCTCTTGCATGCATGTCAGTTGCATGTGTGTCTCTTATACTTGTGTTCCACATGCTTGCTGCATTGCCTCATGTTGATCATTGTTTTAGTAATTTTATCATGAGGAACTTGATGTGATTTTGTGGAATGTAACGTCAGAAATATATGACTCGTTACAAGAATTGATTGCTTATGCATGAATACATGCAGTTATGCATATGTGTAGTTGATTAGGTGTTTCTTATACATGTTGATGGTTGCATGTGGCAATGTGTACGATGGAATAATGATTGTTGTCATGCATAAGGTCATAGCAAGCATTGTTGATATGGCCTTGCATTGATGACTGGACCCTACCTAGAATGATGTTTATGTGTTGATGCATTTATTCAATAGATACCTATATGCTATTATGATTATGTTATATATATATGATGTTGATTTGATGATATTACAAACAAGGTATTCTCTTGTTGGCTTGTATGGGCCTGACCTAGGTTTAGAGGTGATTTAGCTAAGCAAATCCTGGTACTATTGGCCCTTTCGGCAATAGTCCACGGAGTATGGATTGAGGTCTCACCCGAAGTAGTATGGGAGAGTGCGAGAACCAGGTTTTCACACCCTAGGGATGTCTGATGAGCTTTTGGAGGTCCGCGGTTTGACCCGTCGCTACGCGCACTTGCTATCTCTTCGCAACCTGTGATGCGGCTTCCATGTAGCCCTACTCGGGGTGCAACCCATATAATACCCAAGTCCCTTGCTATTTGATCTAATATTACCCAATTACCTAGCTTATTGGTGCAAGATTAATGATTATTACAACATATTCAACAATCATATCAGTGCGTGTGATAAATAAAACAATATAAATGTAAATAAGACAACGCACAACAAATACAAAGAAATAGGAATCAACTTCTCTTTATTCATCTTCAATCCAGATTACAGACTCGACACCGCCCTGCACACTCAACTGCAGGGGTCCACGCACTTAGCTGCAGACTCACTAGGCCTTTGCGCACTCAGATGCATAGCCTCTTCCTACTACTACGACCCAATACACTTAGACTCCTACTTTAAGCTCGAACCATTTGTATTCTTTTTCTCTTATTCCTTTCCTTCCCTTGCTTTACAACTTAGAGCCTCGCTCTATTTATACAATCCCATGGTTCACGGACCATGGGTTAGGTTGACATGACTTTACATTACAATAGTTTAGGGTGAACAACCCTATGACTTAAACTATACTTCGCGCTCTACGCCCGCAATTCCTGGAGTCTTACAAAACCTTTTACCAAAGCTTGGGCTTTAAGCCCAAAAACATGTTGTGGGGGGATTCCATGCCCAACAAGCCCCCAACACAATCGTCATGACTCATCCCAAGTCACTCTACTGGTATGGTGACCTTGGCATGGAGCCCCTCCAACTGGTCTTGTACTGCTCGGAGGTCTGTGACACACTGTTCTGCGGTTTGCTGGACCTGCTGCATGCTTGCTTCTGAATCATTCGTGTTTGAATCATGTCCTTTCCTTGGTACCGACTTCTGGTGCATGTGTTTATAGTCTCGCACCCTTGTACGGCTCCTCTTGTCGCGAAGATTGTGTTTTGGCCGGTTAGTCAGAGAGTCAGCCCACCCCTGTAGGGTTTCAAGTGGCTACCATTTACTTTGTCTGGGAAGGGTTCTCCATTGACTTTGACTAGCTGGACTGCACCTCCGTTTGTGACCTCTTTTACCACATATGGTCCCAGCCAGTGCATTCTGAATTTTCCCTAAAAATTTTCAAACTTACTATCCTACAGTAGTACTAAGTCGTTTGCCTTGAAGGTGCCAAACTTGATATGGTGGTCATTCCAGGCTTTTTCACGCTTCTTTTGTACCTGCTAATGAAATCCAGCCAGAAACCATTCTTCCTCGAGTTCTTCTAATTGCATGAACCTTTCTTCTAGAGCTTCGTGATCCGTCATGCCTGTGAGCGCTGCTATTCGCAGACTAGGTACAATGTATTCCATCGGCATGACATCTTTTGTGCCATAGACCAATCGGAAGGGTGTTTGTCCTGTCAATTTCTTGCACGTTGTCCTGTACACCCATAACACAACATGTACATGCAGGTCCCAGTCGTTTCATTGCATGTTACATACTTTGGTCAGTGCAGTCTCTAGTATTTTATTGAATGCCTCTACTGTCCCATTTGTAGGTTTTAACCTCATACAGAAATTACCTGCATACAAATTCTAAATCATAGGAAAAATAAAAATGTGAGAACATAACACATAAAACACATATACACAGAGATTTCCCACTGGATCCCAAAACTGGGACTACCAGCTTGATTTTTCAGTACGTTCCTTTCAATGTTACAATACATATTTATACATGCCAAAGCATCCAATACCATGGACCGAAAACCATCGTGTCCAAAACCATGGACCGAAAAGCATAGGTAGGTTCACCCAACCTAATATAGGGTCCAAAAAAGTTTTTTCCCGGGGCGTTGCCCCGGACCCCGTAGAAGGGGGCTACCCTCCCCCCTCAAACCCCCTGTGACCCCCCCGCTGCGCAATCGGCGCGGCGAAGGGGGGGCTCCGCCCCTCCTCTAACCCCCCGGTTCACTACGTAGGTTAGTCGTGGAAAGAATATAACACAACCCAACATTTTCCCCATTGGCGCGGGAAGAACACAGTGGCCCAGCGCTAATGTAAAAAGGGCTATTTTTAAGGGCAAGCTGCAGGAGAGGTCTTCAGGGCATATGAAACTCATGTTCAGAGGGGAATGATGCAAGTGGTTTCAAGTCTTGTCACTTCTCACAAGTCCCGAGATGCGTCCTCCAAGGTGCAGGGGAGGGGTAACAGGGACGGTGACAAACGGTGACAAATTACTGTGTAACACATATTTTTCTAGAAATATCTTCTCGCAGTATATGGCACATAAATATTAAGAATATGGAAGTGTTGACGCGACTCCCTTGGAAAACCAGTTAACAAAATCCCTGCAAAAAATTTAAAAGAAATGAAATCCACCTTCTTTCTGATATCACTTGGTGAGGGTCATATTTCCATCTCTCGCCCAATTCAAAATGAAATTCCTTCATCATCTCTTCGACTCGGGTAATAGCTTGTCTAGAGTTTACTATAAATGGACCAACAAGATTTTCTAATTTGAATAAATACCCTATGCGCATGGGAAGAAAATGAAACTAGTCTACATGAAGGCTATGCCTTATGAATTCTAAGGAGAATATTCTCATCGGGAGAAAAATTGGAAATCGATAAGTCTTCTCTTCACATTCGTATAACCTTATTTCTATGAAGTCCCCAAAAAGGTACCAATTCCCAAGCATGGTATCCTTACTGAGATGTAGCAACCACTTATGTTGGGGTAAAACTCTTGGGGGTGTTGTACCATTTAGGATAGTGTATATAGTTTCCATGTATGTGGACAAAAATTGAGAGAACCCATCATTATTGGGTTTCCTTTTAACTACATTTGTCTATTCAATTATTGATTTCCTTTGTTTCTTGGAATCTAAGGTTCACAAACCAAAGTAATCAAATTTATCCTCATGAGTATAAAGAAAAAGATAAATCGATATGGAAGAATGTTTGAAGTCATTAGCAAGGTGGAAATTATGGAATTGGAATTGATGGATTGAGCTAGGTATGAAGGTATGTCTAAAACCACATTTGGATGCACCATTTGACGTAGAAACCCTAGTTTCAGTTCGGTCACAATTCTTGTATCATCTTCCCCAAGTAATAGTAATATTGTGGCCAGGATTTTCAGTACACCTTGAGAGAAGTAATTCATAGAGTAGGTTTCAGATGGTGGGGCAATGTGTCCTTGGGGGTTAAATTATGTTAGGTCCCTATAATACTAGTGATTCCCCCATTACTATTGTAATTGTATCCCTTATTGTTATTGTTGTGCCTCTATTGTCCCCATATTGTTATTATTGTGCCCCATAGAATCCCATTATTATTTTTTTTCCTTTGTATTGTTATTGTTAGGTTGGCTTGGTTATATTGTGACCCCTTAGACTCCTATATATAGAAAGGAGGTTTTGTCATTTGAATCGTCCAAGAATTGTTCATTTTTGAAATGTAAAGGAGGATTCCCCCTCGAAGAGGCCGAATTCTAAAGCGTTGATCTATCTTTTCTATCTTTTTGTGAGTTGGTTTCATAACATTTGGTATCATAGCTTTGGATTCTAGGGTTTCGCTGCTCCAAACAAGTCATCGTGGAATTTTCACTATAACTTTTTTCTGCAACATTTCAGAAACAAAAACAAAAACAGATTTGAGATGAAATCTTGTTGAACCTTGGGTCCGAATTTCATATCTTGTCTCTCTATATTTTCGGAAATATGATCTGAGGAAGTTAGTGTTTTTGCAAGCTCTAGAATTTCATCTAAAACAAGTCATCATGGAAGTTTCGCTATAACTCTTTTGCTACGAAGTTTCAGAAGCTAAAAAAAAAACCATTTGATAAGAAATGGGTCTAAACCTCGCCTCCGAATTTTAGATCCTATCTCACTATATGTTCGGAGATATAATCTGAGGAAGTTAGGGTTTTTGCAAACTCTCGAATTACATTCCAAGAAGGTCACCTTGGTAAAATCATCATAACTTTCTCTCTGAGCATCAGATTGAATTTTCGTAGGAAGTTACATAAATAGGACGGACTATAGTTGTTTGGGTACCATTTTTAGATCCTAAGGTTGAAAGAGTGATTTGCAGCATGTCGTACAATCTATCTCTACTGAAAAGGTCTATACTTAGGTCATCGTGGGAGATTTGGCATAGCTCTTCATTGGAGAATACAATCTTGATCAGACTTGCGGAGTTAGAAATATTACTCAGAGAGTTATCACAGGAAGAAATTTCAGACCTTGTAGATCCAAGATTACAAAAATACATCAGATTCAATATCAAGCTCCTACAAAGTGAAAAAAAAAGGTTTGTAGTTTTTTCTTAATTTTTGCATAAGCTTGGTTTGAAAAATTAGTTTGAAGGATTTCAAAGGGCATAGTGAAGTGTTATTATCAGTAATTTATGCCCCGAAGAAAGAAAATGGAAACACCTAGTAAGCAACCTGAAAGCTCTAGCATGAATTATGAAGAAGAGGAAGAAATGCAACATGATATATCAAAATTATGAGACCAAGTGCAACAGATGTCACTCACACAAAAATTAACAGAATCTAAGATGGGTGGATTAAAGAAAGACGTAGAAGCTAATACGTATGGCGTGGAATCTAAGATGGATGGTTTAAAGAAAGGCATAGAAGCTAAGATGAATGATGTGGAACCTAAGATGGACAGCATGGAAGCTAAGATGGACCACGTGGAAGCTAAGATGCATGGAGTGGAAGCTGAGATGGACGATTTGAAGACAGAATTGACAAAGTTTTGACAATAAATTCTTACTAATGGCAAAAGGGTAGTAAAGGAAACTCATGATGAGAACAAAATAAATGTTAATCATGATTTCATACACTCTAACGTTGGATCGAAGAACCACCATGTTCCAAAGATCGATATGAGAAAGTTTGATGGCAAAGATCCCGGAACATGGATACTATAGATGGAGCAATTTTTAGATCTCCACAATGTGCAAAACACACAAAAGGTACACATTGCAACTTTATATTTGGAACCAAATCAGTTTGTACGGTACCGATGGCTTTGCTCTTGTAAACAAATTGTCACTTGGGCTATTTTTATGGATGAAATGATAGCACATTATGAGGATACAAAAAGCAACACTTTTTTTTAGCCAATTGATAAATCTCAAACAAAAGGGTTCAAATGATGGAGCACATTAGATATACACCAAGAACAAACCAGATAAAGAAGAAATGAATCAAACCATATCTTGTAATGGCAATGGCTAGAATTACCACTCTAAAACTATCAAGATAAAAGGGCATATCAAGAGAAAAAGGGTAAATGGTGTTGATTGATTCAGGAAGTACCAAATTTATTCATTTTAAGATAACCTAAGGAATTGAATGCTTCTATATCAGCGCCAGTTTTCAAGTGATGGTTGCAAGTGGAGAACCTAATTGGCTCAGGAAGTGTCATAATAGGCAAGCTATCAATGGGAGAATATGTATTGAATAGCCAATGCTTTCCACATCCAGTGTTTGGTGCGATGTTGTACTAGGAGTCCCAATGGCTACATTTGGTTCAATAGCTTTTTTAATTTTCAAGAACTTTTCATGAAATTCTCTTAGAAGGAAAGGAATTGAATTATAGGGGTATTCACAGGGAAACCAAAGAAAGATAATCAACTCTAACGAATGAATAAAGCTCTAAATAAAAAACAATGAGGCATAAATGCAACAATTATTGTCCACTAGAGGTTCCCACATTGAAAATCATTCCATTTCTCCAGAATCTCCAAAAAGTCCTTGGATCAATCATTCCAAGGCATTTGAGAAACCTCCCAAAGGCGCTCGCCACTATTCGTGATCATGATCATGCTATCAATTTGATTCCAGGAAGTGTTCCTCCAAACATTAGGCCTTACAGATATCCCTATATCCAAAAGAGTGAAATTGAATGTATGGTTGCCGAAAAGTTAGAGGCTGGTATAATTCAACCTAGTCAAAGTTCTTTCTCTGCTCCAGTAGTATTGGTTCACAAGAAGGATGGATCATGGTGCATGTGTCTAGATTATAGGGATTTCAACAAGCTCACTATGAAAGATAAATTTCCCATTCCTGGTATTGATGAATTATTGGATGAATTGCATGGATCAATTTACTTCACCAAGTTGGATATTTGTTCAGGATATCATCAAATCAAAATGAAGACTGAAGACATTCCAAAAATAGCATTTAGAACTCATGAGGGTCATTATGAACTTTTAGTCATGCCTTTTGGCCTTACTAATGCACCTTCTATATTTCAAGGTTTAATGAATTCCACTTTCAAACCCTTCCTTAGAAAATTTGTGTTAGTATTTTTTAATGATATACTAATCTACAGCAAGTCTTGGAAGGATCGTGTCCAACATGTTGACATGGTGCTCAAACTATTGGAGGAGAAA
>APFE030621622.1:0-12593 GCA_000404065.3 Pinus taeda
AATGTGAATTTGGCAAAACCTCTCTAAATTATTTGGGTCACATAGTAGGGGGAGGTGAATTGAAAATAGATCCCTCTAAAGTGGCAGTCATTGTCAACTGGCCTAAACCCAAGTCTGCTACAAAAGTAAGAAGCTTCTTAGGAGCAGCACAATATTGGAGGAAGTTCATTTCATATTTTTCCTCAATTGCAGCGCCCTTACATCCCTTGACAGGATTGAACAAGGTGTTTCAGTGGGGAGGCAAACAGCAGAAATCCTTCGACACCTTGAAAGAAAAAATTAGTACAGCATCGGTACTAGCACTGCCAGATATACAAAGACCATTTGAGATCCAAACTGATGCCAGTGACTATGCCATGGGAGCAGTGTAACACAACACGGTAAACCCATATGTTATCATTCTGAGACTTTTAATCCTGCATTAGTTAACTATCCTACATATGATAAAGAATTGTATGCATTAGTTCAGAGTGTGAAAAAGTGGAAACATTAACTTAATGGGCAAAGAAACAGTAATACAATACTGATCACTCAACCACTTCAATACCTACACTCCCAAACTAAGTTGCAGCAATCAAGACATTACAGATGGATGGGTTTTCTACAATAGTTTCATTTAGTCATCAGATATAAAAAGGGCATACATAACAAGGTCGCAGACATGTTATTTAGACCCATTATAAATGCATCTACCATACTTAAGCATAATTCTCTGCTGCATGAAAGCTACATAGAATAGTATGCTCAGGACATGGACTTTAAAGATGTATATGCAACTTTGAGTCAAGGCAAAAGAATAGAAGAATTGGACTATCACATGAAGGACCTACTGTTATATCATTGTGGGAAACTTTGCATTCCACAAACTGAGAGAGTAAAGATAATTAGGGAAGCACACACTTCTCTGATATCAGGTCACTTTGGAGTAAGTAAAACAGTTGCACAACTGCAAAGGTTCTACTATTGGCCGAGAATGAGTGAGACAGTATCTAGATATGTAAAGGGATGTGCTATGTGTGTGAAAAGCAAGCCCAGCAACAAGAAACTAGGCTTGTACACTTCATTGTCAGTTCCTTCTCACCATTGGGAAAGCATTTCCATGGATTTTGTTGGAGAACTGCCTAAATCTAGGAAAGGTCATGATTATCTATATGTTGTTGTGGATAGGTTCAGCAAAATGTGTATTTTAATACTAAACGAATTACAGCTAAACAAACTGCAAAATTGTTCTTTGAACATGTATGGGTTCATTTTGGATTACCCACTTCTATTGTATCTGATCGAGACACCCGGTTTGTGGGGAAGTTTTGGTCAATTCTGTGGGAACTGATGGACACCAAATTAAAGAAAAGCACAGCTTTTCATCCACAAACAAATGGCCAAACAGAAGTAGTTAATAGGACGGTGATCCAGTTACTAAGAGGATATTGCAGCAAACATCCTAAATTATGTGCAGCATGCTTACAATAGAGCCAAACACTCTTCTACACAGAGATCTCCTTTTGAGACCTGTTTTGGTTTCATACCAACGTCTCCTTTGGATTTTGTCTTTGATAAAGATACCATGGTTGATAGACACAGTGATGTGGATAAGGCAACTAGATTCATTGAACAGATCTCGGAGATCCACCAGGCAGTACAGGAACAGCTGGAAAAGAGCCAGGCCAAGTACAAGGCTAGGCATGATAAGCATCAGATGGAGCATAGTTTTCAAGTTGGAGACCAAGTCTGGTTGTATATCAGTAAGGACAAGATGCAAGGTGAAGGTAAAAAGCTAAAACCTATTAGGTATGGACCCTTTAGGATACTTGAGAAGATTGGTGAAAACGCTTTTCGCCTTGATCTACCAGCTTACATGCACATCTACTCAGTCGTAAACGCAAATTGCTTGAGGTTGTTTGAACCTTCAATGATTGAGGACCCTGAAGAGCAGAGTCAATTACCTTTTGTTGATGACTTGCTACCTGAATATCTTAATGAATTGCGGGAAGACACAGTGTTGGATAGGAAGGTAAGGACGACATGCAGTGGACAAGTGGAATACCTCAGGATTGGACTCAAAGGTTCGAAGCCAAGCAGTGCGAAGTGGATTGAGATTGGACAAGTGAGAAAGCAATACCCTCACTTAGTCGATGCTTGAAAACCAACTTTTGGTAGTCCAAAAGCTCTTTCAATAGGAAGGTCGTGATCCGAAATGGACCCATCAGGGACTGGCAAAAAACCATGACTGTATCAGATCGGGACGAATCTCTAAAAATTCCAAAAACAGCGGCCAAAAACACCCTGAACCAGTGGCAATGGCAGCCAACGTGGACCAACGAGGACTCTCGTCAAAGCGCGCTGATCGAGGCCCATGGAGACTACACAGGAGGTCAAAGTAGCCCCTGGGAGCCCCGGATCGAGAAAAGGAGGTGATTTTGATGCGCCTAGTGCTAATCGCGCATCACTGGACGAACAGGGCCAAAATGGGGGAAGCCCGAGCACTTGGACGCATGGCGAACCGGAGAACCGCAGGCGGGAAAGGCAAAAAGCGCTAATCGTACAAGGCGGGACACGCGCTTTGGAAACCGGCAGTATTGATCGGGACGCCCTCAAACGGTAAACGGTTTTGGAGAAAGCGGAGCGATCCCACTTAATGATCGACGCGTGGCGGCGGAGGTGAGAGAAAACTACCATTGATCGCGCGTTATCGGTCGAGCAGGTCAACCGCGCGGGACATGCGAACAACGTTGGATCTGGGGGACCCAGATCAAACGGCTGAGATTGCGCCCGATGGAGGAAGCGGAATCGACGAAGGATTAAACCGTGTTTATAAAAATTTGAGGTCCGTTTGACCGACACGGTGGAGGAAGAACACATCCACGACGTAACTGAAGAAATGAACCGACGAGCAGGCTGGTGCTGTTCAGACGTGGACACGTGGCCACTCCCTGAGCGTTCATGCTAACACCGAACAGGGAACTCCAATCACAGCTGCAGAAAGTGAATCGATAGAGGCGGAAGAGGAACCAAACGGGCATGGGGACGAATGGCTAAAAGCCATGAACAGAGACAATCGAATAAAAAGTGGAAGTAGACACACACAGAGAGAGTCAAAAGATGACGAAGGTGGAACAGTTGATAACTGAGAGACAGAAACCAGAGAAGAGGCAGTTAAGCGAAAGCAGAGATAGACAGAGGGCCGAATTGACCAACAGCAGCATCGAGCACCAGAGAGCTTGAGAGATTCAAGCCATCCCCTAGAGGAATCTGTCAGGATCGAGCTTCACATCTAGCTCCTTCCACTGTAGACCAGAAAGTCACAGAGCTAGTAGGAAAAAGAAGAGTCTGTGTACTCCAATGGCTTGAGAAATCCAAGAAACCACCCTGCCAAGCAAACCTACTTCAAGAGAACTCACATTGAGTCCCTGCATTGTAATTCTCTGCTCAAAGACCCAATAAAACAAGGCCACCACTGAAAGTTGGACCGGAGACGTAGCCCTGGAGAATAGGGTGAACTCCTTATTAAAATTGCTTGTGTCTTTGTGGTTGCTTACTGTATTACTCTGTTGTCTTTCCATTTAAAATGTCTGTGTATTGGCAATATGATCGATTCATTGCTTAAATAACACAGAACATACACTAGCACATGAGTCTGTAATACCTTTTGTTAAATAAATCTTTAACTGATGTCACTCATCGGGTGAATATCAGATCAAATGACAACCAATATCAATATCAAGTAAAAATACACATTCAAAATTTTCAGCACAATTTTAATTTTGAGGTGGCAAAGCTTAGTGCTAAAAAATCACTCCATTGTTATTAGAAACCCACGTTTTTACCATGGCTGAGGAGGTCAGCACCAACCCACATTCCTTGTAAATTTAGCTTCCACTGCCCTGACAATTGTCTGTAGTCCAAATCTGGGAAAATAATATTCATATTTCAATGATCATTTAATCATACCTAATAGAGGACGTCTAACATGATGGCAGGCGTTGCTAAGCAAGATATCAGACATGCATGAATTCATTGCTTCATGAACTTATCTCAGTTTCCCATTCTTATCATTTCCAAAAATCCCCAGTTAAGAAATGTCATCCTTGAAAATATGTGAACAGGCTGTATGTCTTGAGAGATCTTTTGGTGCAAATAACTTGCAGATGAGCTTAGCAGCACAATGGCAGTCACATTCCCAGGCTTGTATAATAAACCCCAAAGCAACAAGCCCAACAGAGGCTGAAATCCATTTCCAGCTACTCCCCATCATGCAATGCAAGACTCGTGTCAGGAAAATAACCTGCCCCTTTTATCTGCATGGTCAGACTGTCCAGCATTGCATAAATTTTCTCTGATTCTGGATGTGATCTGTCTCCTGAAATGAATGCATGAGCCTGGTTTTTAACCTCAATCCAACTGCATCCTGGGCTCTTTTTCAATCCCTTGGCTTTTAGAATTGTTCTCACCTTTGCCACATCATCCCACCTTCCAGATGCAGCGTAGATGTTTGAGAGCAGTACATAATTTCCAATATTTTCGGGCTCTAGTTCAATAAGATGCTCTGACACACATTTCACTAGCTCAATGTTCCTGTGAATACGACAAGCACCAAGCAAGGCCCCCCAGACACTGGCATCTGGCTCCACTGGCATTCTTTTAATAAAGTTGTAAGCTTCATCTAGTTGTCCAGCACGGCCTAGCAGATCAACCATGCAAGCATAATGCTCAACCCTAGGAGTGATGACATATTCTCGCTTCATGCTGTCAAAATATTGCCATCCCTTATCCACCAACCCCGTATGACTGCAAGCAGACAAAACACCAATGAAGGTGATGTGGTCTGGCTTCATGCCTTCTCGCTTCATGTCTGAGAAAAGCATGATAGCTTCCTCACTGTAACCATGCATTCCATACCCTGTAATCATTGCACTCCATGAAACCACATCCCTTACACGCATTTTTTCAAACAATCTACGCGCAAGCTCTATGCTCCCACACTTGGCATACATGGTTAGAAGGGCAGTTCCCACAGAAATATCGGAGTCAAATCCATTTCTAATTATAGAAGCATGAATACACTTGCCTTGATGTAGACCTGCTAATTGGGCACAGGCAGGTAGCACACTTATAATGGTAGCAGAGTTAGGCTTAATGTCTGTCAAGCGCATTTGACAAAAGAGTCTCAAGGCCTCACGACCTAGTCCACTCTGAGCATAGCCAGAAATCATTACACTCCATGAGACCACATCTCTTTTAGGCATTTCATAAAACAATACGTGTGCTGCCTCTATATCCTTGCATTTGCAATACATGTCAATCAGACTGTTCGCCACAGAAACATGGGAGTCCAGTCCACTGCGGATTATGTATGAGTGAAAGCGCTTACCCTGCTGCAAAGATGATAAATGAGCACAGGCGGGAAGCACAGTCACCACAGTGGCCAAGTTGGGTTTGACACCCGCAAGCTGCATTTGATGATAAAGCATCAATGCTTCATTCCCGTATCCATTTTGAGCATACCCTGCAATCATTGCATTCCAAGACACCGCATCTCTATTAGAAATTTTGCCAAACAACTGATGTGAAACCTCCACCCTCCCACATTTCGCATACATATCCACAAGCCCAGTCACTACAGAAACATCCGACTCAAATCCATTTCTAACTACATATGCATGAATCGACTTGCCTTGATTCAAAGCTGCCAAATCAGCACAAGCAGGGATCACACTTACCATAGTGACCGAGTTGGGCTTGATGCCGGTGGCTTGCATCCGATGAAACAACACCAATGCCTCGTCAGGGTGTCCATTCTGGCAATAACCCACAATCATTGCATTCCATGACACCACGTCTCTTTCAGACATTTTATCAAACACTTGCCGTGCACTGTCAATACTTCCGCATTTTGCATACATATCCATCAGGGCAGTCACCACGAAAACATCAGAATCAAGCCCACGACTATCTATCTGATCATGAATTTCCCTACCCTCTTGGGAATACGATAAACCAGCGCATGCCTTGAGTACAAGAGGAAAAGTAAATTTGTCTGGTCCAACGCCCAGCCTCTGCATCTGGTGATACAATTTAAATGCTCGCTCATAGTTTTCATTCTTGACGTAGGCTCTAATCATAGCATTCCATATTACAACACACGAATTATGCATTTTTTCAAGCACTTGGCGTGCATCTGGCTCACAGATTTTGTCGAACACTTCGCATGCATCCTCCAATCTGCCACATACTGCATACATGTTCACAAGTTTGGCGCCGAAAGAGACATTATAACCCAAACCTGCATTAAGCAAGTGGGTGTGAACCTGCCTGCCCTCTGCTAAGGATTTAGTATCAGCACATGCCTGTATAAGAGAAGCGTAGGCACTGAAGTCCGCCGGGATGCGTTGGCGATCCATGATTTGAAGAACGCCAAGAGCCTCCTTCAAATTCCCATCCCGGCACAGAGCAATCAGATCGCTATTGGCTTCTGATTTCGAATGTTGACAGGATCTCGTTGGTTTTCCACCATTAATGGAACCAACAGGGGATTCAATTGCATAATGAGCAGTCACAGCAGAAGAATAGCAAGATGGTTTCCTAGGACAAGGATGAATAAATTTACAGGAAACGCCATCACATGTTAATATCGAATCGCAAAACTTACGTGAATGGAATTGCAGTAACATATTAGCTAAGAGAAGGGTATAGAACTAACCATAGAAGGAAAACTAACTATCAGCCTTCTAAACATAGTACTTTGTTAGGGTAGTGAATGAAAAAGCATACACAATGAAAAACAAGAGCCCCTATTTTTCCAAATTACGAAAATATATTATAAAAATATATATATTATAAAAATCTATTATAATTTGGTTGTTAACGTGGAATTACTCGCTTGTGGTATGTAACAGGTATGCTCTTACTCCTGCTAAATGTTATTGAGTTTTGGGTTCTGCTGACAATGTTGGAAACCGTCAATACAAAAGGGGTCTCCCTGATGTGAATTCCCAATTAGACCCCACACCATTTGGTATAGGAGCCTGATCCGGAATATGGTCCGGCTGCCATTATTTTAGAGATTTGCCTTCGTTGTAATGGTTAGCATAAGAGAGTAACACGCATGTACTTTCGAATGAGCTAGTAAGTGAGCGTTGTGATATGTTCAATTGCAAAATGTATGAAGGTCCTTTCATTGGGAGGGGGAGAAAGTGAGTCTTTAGAAGAAAAGTACAAGTATGATTCTAATAAAGACACACACACATACATATGAAAGAATCGTTAACCATCTAGTGAAATAGTTCGCATAGACATAACGAGCATTAAAGCAATTACAACACACATTTAACAAGATAAGCACTAAAGCCAATGAAATAGTTCAATTTCTTTGGTACATGAGAGCACAAACACATACCGCAAACATCTAAAGAGTAGTCTTACATTATTCAAGATACATGCATGAAGGCGTGTTGCCTCAACAAGCTTCAAGTTATTAAGCGAAAGTTCCAAGATACATGGTCATAATGAGACACCACTAACTCCAATAGTGGAGCATTAAGCCACAACTTGCTCCTCAAAAGTATGATCTTCTCTCAAATGACTAGTTGGAGAAGTCAAGGTGAAAAGTTATTTGCTTGAGTAATGAGGCTTTTTTTATAACAAGAGGAATGACATTTCATATCCCCATGACTCTTGACCTACCCTCATGGCTCTTAGACTTCTAATATGACCTTTGGACTTTTCCTAATCACTCTTTTGTCCACATGTGACTCTTGGACTTCCTCATATTTACATTTAAAATATTTTCCAAAATTACATCATCATATGACAACAACAAGACAAGTCATTTACATTGATGACTTAGAACGTAGTGACTTGTAACATGAAGTTCTTTGAGAAGTGATGGCACTGCCACTATGTCTTTAATACTTGAAAAAGATCTTGCATTGTAGTTTCCTTCTACCTTCTAAAGGGTGTAGCGAGATTATAGAGTCTTCGTGGGTCATTTTTATTGCCACTTTCCATCATTCCTTCAATTGTTGCAACATGGTGCCTTTGTGTCTTTGTCTTCAAAATGCCTCCTTGGACACCTTCTCTTGCTTAAACCTCTTTTACTATGCTTACTCAGAACACCTGCAGGTATAAATCGCAATGTGCAAGGGAGAGAAAGAGTGGCCTTCTAGGAGTAGGGTGCACTTGTAGGAGACAGGGAGGCAGATACAGCTCACTAAGACTATGCCATGCACAGCTCTATAAGAGGAGGAGGAAAGGTGAGCGCATGGCATAGTTCCAAGAGGCAAGACTGCAGGGACTGTTCACTAGGATTGCACCATGCACTATGGAAGAAGGCTAGGGCCACAAGGAGGGTGTAGGATGCAATTCCAAAGCACAAGGAGGGGCATCACCTCCCACTAAAAGTGCACAGTGCGCTACACTAGGAGCCAGAGGCAGGACTGACATAGGGACGCAGAGTAAGCAACAAGGAAAGGGGTCTTGCTGACTAGAATTGTGCAGTGGGTAGGAGAGAGAGAGGGGGCTCAGAATGGCACAGGGCACATTTTTAACTAACAAGGAGGGTCACTGCTAGGCTCTAGAAGTGCACAATGTGCTCTTCTTAGCCCAAAGGCGGAGTTGCCAAGTCAGAAAAATGACTATGGAAAGGTAAAATAGGGAAAAACATAATGAGTTATGAGTAAGATCCAGCATTATTCATCTCAACTCATCAATACAACTCAAACAAGACCCAAAACTAAGTAATATACATCAAAGCACCAATTCATAGACATTCTCCAAGTGCAACAACAAAGCATGAGCAGTTGCGACACAAAAGTGTCGTTTTGTGACTAGAGAATGTGTTATGGCCCAAAAGTGTGCTATAGCTATTCTTGACGATCTAACAACACTTAGGAAGGGACATGGACACTTGGAATATGTACAAAAACATAAACGACACTTGGCGACCAAAAGCAACACTTCACATGATGACAAGTAGGCTCCAAAATTCAAACATAGCCAAAATTTTGGAGGGTGGTGAGTAGCCACAACACTTGGCAACACACTAAACGAACTTAAGCTTCTATGTCTAAGTCTAGCCTTCAGCACAGATTCTAGCCCTTCATGAAGTATTGACTCATCATAAGGATCACTTTAGCTTCACCATTTATCATGTTTACGACATGGATTCTCTTATTCCCCGTTTGGCTTGAACACATTCAAAGATATGTCAATATTTAATTGTTTCAATTGGGAAAGGATAACAAATATACCAAGCTTCTGATGATCAAATGTTAAACACATTCCCTAATGTTGCTCTGCTGCCAACGACCATGTTCAATGCCCCAACAGAGTCACCTCAAGGAATCACAAGCATCACATCGCTGCCAACAAGCCTGTTCAATACCCCAACAAAGTTCTTTGCTTCACCTCTATGCACAAGAAGTCTTTCTCTTCTTCACCTCTTTATTTAATTGCTAATAGAATGTGCGAAGGCATTTATTTATTTTGAAGGTGAAAGAGGGATCTCGTCTTATTTATGTGCAAGAGAGGTTGTTCCTTGTTTAAGGGATTCATATAATGTCTGAAGTTGATATGCTCGTTTTGAGGTTTTCTCTTTTCCTTTCTCTACTCAGTTGAGTTGACACATAAACACACCATCGAGTAAAATGCCAAGTCACGAATGAAGATCCACAAGTACGAGCATCATAGCTTCACCAAGAGTTTTCCATTTTGCATGACTCATATTTTCCATCACGGCATTACCTAATTTAAAACACTTATACCCATAAAATCCATCTGTTTTGCTACCAACACTTGATTGTATCCATAAAATCCATCCAGTAGCGGGAATAAAATGTAATGAAGCTTTTCTTTATAATAAAAGAGGAAGACGGAGACAACAGGTGGTTTTCTCCCACATTGGATTTCCACCTAAAATCCTATTGTTCTCATGTGTTGATGTGTTTCTCAAGTGTTGTGGTTCATCTTCTTTCCACTGCTCTTTACCACATACTAAATGACTAATGAATTAATATTGCAATGGTAAAGTTAATTATCTGATGGAAAGTATGAAAATTAAGTAAACTAGATATATGTGGTTTTATTTCACTGAAGTTGCATAACATGTGGGTTGCATGAATAGAAGTAACATACAAATTTCTGAATGTTAAATTGAAAGTTAAAGTGAATTAAAATTATTGATTCAACTTCCCCCCGACCCCCACTCTCAATATTTTTCCTAACAATTGGAATTAGAGCAGGTCGCTCTAGTAGAAGCTTAACTGCTTGAGAGTGGATCAGGGACAAAGGGAAAGAAGAAGGCAACACAAAGGAAGAGACCAAGTCAAGAAAATTGTAGCAGTAACAGTGATGAATTTTCAATCATAGATCAAGGACCTCTTTGGTTTATCAAGGATGGAGAAGATAGTGAAGATAGTGATGAGGAATTATCATGTATTGGTTCTATTTTAATTGTAGACGTGATGACCATTGTGCAAGTGATTCTCCATTGCCTTTCTCATGTAGTGATGGTGATTCAACTAAAAATTATCTTATGGGTAGAAGTGAAAGTAATCATTCTGCAAAGAAATTAGATTCAAAACTAATGTCCTTAGAAGCAAAGATTAAAAGGCTCACACATGAAAATAGTGATCAACAAAAGTTATTGCAACAGTTTGATGTAAAGGAGTGTTTCTACAAATAAGTTATTGTCACATTAAATATCTAGTTGAAAGAAGGAAGGAAAATTGAAGAAGGAATGAGAAAATAGTATAAGGAAAGGGAAGAGTAGTGCCAAAGTTTGGAGGATGAAATAGCTTCATTAAGAAATAAACTCAGAAATATGCAAGAGGAAACTAAAACTGAAAAGGATGCAATAGTCAAGAAACTTAAAGAAAGAATCAATTACTACGAAGGACTTGAAGCAGAAATCATCTCTCTCAAATCTAATCTTGAAAAGTCAAACAAATGATATGAAAATATATTTCAAGTATTTAAAGACCAAGAAAATGTGCTTAAGGAAGAAATCGTCGAGTTGAGAACTCAACTTGAAAAGACAAAAGGAGAAAAAGAGGTTGAGATAAGTATTCTAGAAGGTAAATTAGCTTAAAAGGATAAGCAATTGATATTTCAGGATACCTCAAAGATGTTAGATAATCTACTTAGGTCTGTGCAAGCAATCGTGAAGTTAACAAAGGAAACTATGAAAAACCTGGTAAATAAATAAGAATTCAACCGCACCGAAATCAAAAGAAAGAAAATTTTCAAAGGAAATCATTTGCTCCAAACAACAATTGATTCTTTCCTTTGAACAATCACAATGAATGTTTTATCTATAATAACTTTGGACACATTGCAGCAAATTGTATAAGCAAATCTACAGGAAGATCATCGGCTCCTAGGTATTCAAGTTTCTTTAAAGGATATTGTTTTTCTTGCAACATGTTTGGTCACAAAGCTATTAATTGCAATAGTACAAATGTGAATGGAAATATTATGATTATTTTTCTCCCTTTTCTAGTCATGTGAGATGTTATACTTGTAAAAAATCTGGGCATGTAGCAAAATAATGCAGGAACAAATCAATGAATTCATTCAGACAACAAAACACGCAGAAAGACGTGAACATTGTTGGATCCACCAACACTAATCATATTAAGCAGAAACAAGAAGAACAAGTAAGTTGTGTCATTTCTTTATGTGCAATTGAAGAAGAAGATCAATGGTACGTAGACAACATATGCTATCATCATATGTTTCGAAATAAGGACAAATTCATCTTTCTCAAAGACAAGAGTGGTAAGATTATTCTTGGAAATGGTACATCTGCAAAAGTACTAGGTAAGGGTAGTGTTGATGTTGATATTAAAAATACATAAGCAACTAATGTACTACTGCCTGACGGGATAAAGGATAACATTTTAAGTGTAAGCCAAATATCTTATAAAGGGCATGTAATTGTATTTACAACAACTAGATGCAGAATTATAGAAGACATTGGGAAAACCAAAAGGATTCAGAAATTCAAACAACCTATATGTGCTAAAGAAGAATCTAGGCATAAATAAGAGGTCTAGATCCTCTTTTTTCAGATTCAGAGTAAGGGAAAACAGCCCCTACTATAGTTTATTGTACTTAATACATACTTCTAACAGAGATTGTAGAAGTAAATGTGAGGTACATAGCCTCATGAAAAGGAGATGATGACTATTAGGTCCACATTATCAATGATGTATGATCTCAGGGGGGAGTTATGCATGTGTGTCTTGATGATGATTCCCTATGTTGTTTTGATATTATTTTGGTGATGTTTTAGTAATATTGCATATGATGAAGTAAAAAGTGATTAGGAATAGACATGACATGTTCAGGGGAAGTTGTGGCTATGAAAAATCAACATTTTACATTGTGTACGTGCTTCTCATGAAGGACAGACGTATGTATACGTGGTTATTGACTTAGACAATTGTGTATGGATTTTTGTGATGATAAGGAGTGTCACAAATTCATGGGGAGTCTCTCATATGTAGAAATTTCGCACGTAGAACAAACTGATATATGCAATGTCCTAAAGCATAATACTTGTTCTACTTCTACAAAACATTAAGCGGAAGCATAAC
>APFE030621622.1:27800-42458 GCA_000404065.3 Pinus taeda
TAATATTTAAATAAAAACAAATTCAAATTCCACCTTGGAGCCTTAGGCAATTTCACCTTCACACAACCATATTGGAAAATCTGAAGATGACACTTGTCACAGTGCCATTGGGCAAAAACTAAATAAGATTCCCCTTGCTGACTAGACTGTTATGTCATCATTTTGTCCTATTCTACAAATTTTTTTAATTGTTTATGAAAATGAACAGTAGGCCATTTCTCCTTCATCCAGACTCGGTTTTTAGTGAAACAAATTGTGTTGCGATCATCTTGATGAGACGAACGTAGTCGTACAGTTTTCGAGCCAACCCGAGAATTTTGATTTTTGAACTAAATACTAAGCACCTGATCATTCATCCCCACTAGAAGCCTTTTGGACCCCAAAATATATTATTAATTGTTTACCAAGTGAGGGTACAACTCCCTCACCTTTTCGTTCTACAACCATTTGGCTTGAGAAGGCTTTTGTCCCTTGAGTCCCACTCTAAGGTATTTGACATCCCCTCTCTTTGAAGTTCTGGTTCTTTTGTCAAGTATGAGATATTGTTGAAGCTCATCTAGATATTCTGATGAGAAATCATCTATTGATGGCAGCTGAACATGCTCTCCTTGATCATTAATCAAAGGACGCTAAAAAATTCTCAAATTCTCAACATTAACAACAGAGTATATTTGCATGTAACGAGGCAAATCAAGCTTGAAAGCATTATTACCAATCTTTTCCAGAATTTTAAAAGGACCATAATGGATTGGTTTCGACTTTTTACCTTCCTCTTGAATTCTCTCTTTGCTAATATATAACCAAACTTCGTCGCCAAATTGAAATTTGTGATCAATCTAATGTTTGTCATGCCTTGCCTTGTAGTTGCCTTGACTTTTCTCAAGTTGTTTTTGGACTGTATGATGTATCAACTAAATTTGCTTTATGAACTTCCTTGCCTTATCGATGTCACTGTGACCTTCGATAGCAACATCTTTCTCAAAGATGAAGTCCAATGGCGATCTTGGCAAGTATCCATAACATGCCTCAATGGTGATGTGTTTGTGGAAGAATGCTTTGCCCTGTTGTATGTAATGTAACTGTTCATCGCACAACTTGGGATGTTTGATGCAATATCCTCTAAGAATATTAAGAATATGAATAATTGTTCTATTGACCACCTCAGTTTGTCCATCTCTTTGTGGATGAAAGGTTATACTCTTCTTCAACTTTGTATCCATCATGTCCCATAAATTTGACCAAAAATTCCCAACAAATCGAGATTTTGGATCACTTACAATAGAAGTAGGAAGACCAAAATGAACCCAAATGCTTTGAAAGAAAAAGTGGGTTGTTTGTTTAGCTATAATTTGATTTTTACATGGTGTTAGTATGCACATCTTGTTGAACCTGTCTACAACTACATATAAGTAATGATGACCTTTCCTTGACAATGGAAGACCTCCAACAAAATCCATTGAGATACTCTCCCATGGACGTGAAGGTACTGGAAGTGGAGTGTATAAACCAAGTTTCCTATTACTAGGCTTACTTGTAGCACATAAATAACATCCTCTTTTGAAATGAGAAACATTATCCAACATGAGTGGCCAATAAAAATACCTTTGAAGATTCACTATTGTCTTGTCTACACCAAAGTGTCCAACAATCAATGAAGTGTGCGCCTCTCTTATGATACTATTTATTTCTCCTTGTGGAATACACAACTTGCCCAAGTGATACAACAAACTGTTATGTACATGATAATCCAACTCTTCTATTTGGTTTCCTTGACTTAAGCTTGCATATACTTCTTGAAAGTCACTATCATTTTCATATTGTTCTATTTAACTTCCATGCAAAAAAGAATTATGCTTGAGTATAACAGATGAATTTACAATAGGACTTGAAAGCATATCAGCTACCTTATTGTAGATTCCCTTTTTATACCTGATAACCAAATGAAATTGTTGTAGAAAACCCATCCATCTGAAATGTCGTGACTACTGCAACTTTGACTATGACTGTAAATACTGCAATGGTTGATGGTCGATATGGATGATGATTTCCTTCCCCATAAAATAGTTCTTCCATTTCTTAACACTTTGTACCAATGCATAAAGTTCTTTGTCATATGTGGGATAGTTAATTACAGCTCCATTAAAAATTTCAAAATGAAACGAAATGGGCTTACCATGTTGCAATAGAACTGCTCCCATGGCATAATTGCTTGCATCTTTTTGAATCTTGAATGGATGTCTAAGATCCGGAAGTTCTAATACCGGTGTTGAACTTATATTTTGATTTAAAGCATCAAATTCTTTTTGTTGTACATCTCCCTAATGGAAGACTTTCTTGACACTTGTCAATGCATGTAATGGAGTTGCAATAGAAGAGAAATTAGCAATAAACTTTCTCCAATATTCTATTTCCCCCAAAAAGCTTCTTACCTCTATAACTATATTGGGCTTGGGCCAATTCAAAATGACCTCAACCTTAGAGGAGTCTATCTTCAGTTCAACTCCTCCAACAATGTGTCCCAAATACACCAAAGAAGTCTTACCAAATTCACACTTCAACATATTTAAAAACAATTGTTATTTTCTCAAGACACTAAGTACTTTATTTACATGCATGACATGTTCATCTCTTGACTTGTTGAATATGAGGATATCATCTAAGTAGATAATGACAAAATCTTCTAGAAATGGTCTCAATTCATCATTCATTACTCTCATGAAAGTAGCTCGAGAATTTGTAAGACCGAAAGGCATAACAACCCACTCAAACAATCCTTGTTTAGTTTTAAATGCATTTTTCCAAATGTCTTCTACATCTATCCTAACTTGATGATAACCACTTCGTCAATCTAACTTAGTGAAATACTTTGCATACCTCAAATGATCAAGCAAATAATCAATTCTTGGGAGTGGATAATGATTCTTTACCGTGATTTTATTCAGTGCACGGAAATCCACATACATGTGCGAAGTGCCATCCTTCTTTGGTGCCAAGACAATGGGTGAACCACATGGCAAAGTAGATGGGCGTATGGTACCTTTGCTCAGAAATTCTTGAATTTTCTTTTTGATTTCCAAACTCTCCATAATAGACATGTGATACATGCCAATGTTCGGAAGTGGAACATCCTGTTGCAACTAAATCTCATGTTGAATTCCCCTCTTGGGAGGTAACCCCTTTGGTTCCTGAAACATCTCACCATGCTTGCTTACCACATCAAACAAATCAGATTTCAATTTATCATCACAACCTTCAAAAGATTCATAATCAATATCATTCCTTTTCTTAATCATGAGAAGCACAAAATTTTTAATTGCATTTACTAGTCTCTTCATCTGCCCTGCATTAACCAAAGAAATGTTCAGATTTTTGCAATGGGCTCTCACTATGTACTTGTTGGGGCCTCGAAAATCGCTGTGACAGCATGGGGGATAACCACCTGGTTCGAAACTTAAGACAACTCCTTTTCCATTTAAAGTGGTGTCTCCGACTGGGGATAATGGAACCAGTTTCACAATGTGGGTTTTAATATGAGAGTGGGCGGTTCATGAGTGTTTGCAAATAGAATAATGATAATCTAAATGACCTGTTTTATCATGCAAATCTTCTAACTTACTTATTCTAATATAAACCTGGGTATTTTTGTGTGGTATGAGATCTACATAAATATCTTCTTAACATGTGATAATAAAGATTAATCATGCATAGATAGAGATGATAACGTATAAGATAATTTATTTGACTAGATAGTTAGTCAAAGAAATTTATAAAATATATCTCATATATGATGAATTATATATATGAAAATTAACAATTTCAGCTAGGCATCATACAATGGTGCAATTAACGCTTAACATAAAGAATAAATCTCACACACAATTCATGAAAGTAAAGTGTTGTCATTGATTAAAAGAAAACATAAACAATCATACAAGATAATAGTACCATATGTGTGAATTTCTGCTCATTTAATGAATGCCATAGATCAAATCCTTTCTTCAAATCAAATTATCTCCCAAGAACACAATAGTGCATCAACAAAGGAAAGTAGTATGATATCTAAAAGAAATGATCATGTTCCATAATTCCACGAAAGCATTCACAAACTTACAAAAGTGCATTCTTTGCAAAAGTTTTTGGTAAAAATTTGGACCCTTCTCTAAATGAATGAGAAGGGTATGAATACTATTCTACCTAATGTGAAAAAATAGATTATACAAAAATTGAGGAGGTTTCAAACAACCTTCCTCCTAACTAGTTAACTAACTCTAAAAATAAGCAGTAGTCTGATGAGTAGAACTAAGATGATGACTTGTTGTCTACCAGCTTGTCCTTCAAATCACAAATATCGGTCATTGGTTTGAGTTGAGGAGGTACCCCAAAATGTGTCTTGAGTTGTCCTGCGAAAATCACATCGGTGAGAGGTGGCAACATTTGCTGAGTTGAATGAAGTGAACAATTAAGGGTCATGATCTAGCTATCTAGTTTTACAAGGTATTACCAATACGACTCCTAGTTGGTCTTGTTCAATTTTGCTATTACCTCCCCTTGAGTCTCCGCCTTTTCCTGCCAGCTTTTATGCAAAGCACCCAAATCGATCATTTCTTTTAGGCTACCTTCCTTTACCAAGTTGGTGACAAACAGAGTGTGGTTCATTGCCTTGATTATATTCTTTGATACCTTGCTACCCTTGCCACTACTAGCTCAACTTGCTTGATTCTCATGTCCTAATTTGTGAAAATAATATCTTTGTGAGTCTCCTCGATTTCAGGTAGATTAGCCTTCCTTCTATCTTCTGTTTCCTGCCATTCGATGAAATCTGAGATTCTGGTGTTGATATCAGTAAACTCGATTCTCTGGTCGATCGCCTTATTTGTTAGTTGATTAGATAAGGAGTAATGTGTGACATCTTTTGGCAAAAATGCTCCTATTATTTCATTAGGAGGGACTTTAGTTCCAGAGCCTCTTTAATGAACTCCTCAATAGTGGGAACGTCTTTATATCTTTCCATGGCTTGCTACAATTCCTGGAGTTACATGTTGTTAGCCGATATATCGACTTTGTGGCTTATTTTCCGAAACTCCATGCTTTGTTGCAATTGGGTGAGTTGCTCGGCTTCTTTCTTGTCCACATTTGCTTTCTCTGTTTTGAGCTGCTACTCGAGATGTGCAATTCTCTCCTCCTTTTCTCTCAACAAAGTAGAGACTTCAGTGGCTTTGTCCATAATGGTCGTTGTGTATTCTCCCATGAACTATGATAATCTAGTCAAGTTATCAACTGGGTTGAAAGCAATGTCCCTCCAAATTATGTCCATGGGCTCGTTTCCGGGTGGGAGCTCGGGTGTTTCTACCCTTTTCCTTTTTCTTTGTATTGTTACTACTGCCTTGTGGAGAGGGTTGTAGAACACATCAAGTGGATTGTTTTCGATCACTTTCAAGACGATCTCTGATGTGGGCAGAGCAAGGATAATCTCAGTCTATTGGGATGTTATCGCCTGCTCATACATAGGCTTGAACTGCTCATCCATAGGCTTGGGATGTATATTCTCTTGAATATGTAGAGGAATTTGACACTCCATTGCCTCTTGGGTATCTGTCATTTTGGGAGTGTCTTGTAGTTTTTGATTAAACTGATCCCACTCCTGCTCTAAACTGCTTCCTTTGACCTCTAAACTGATTTCTTTAGGTGGGGTGCTCAGAACCTGTTTCTCAGCTGACTTCCCGTTGGACTCTGCTATATTATCTGTCTCTTGGGCCTTCCCCATATCTAGTGTTTTCTCAGTATTCACCGGAGACACTGTGCAAGAACTAGGTCCTTCACTGTTAACAGTCACACTTGGTGTAGGCTTATCTTTGATCTTTAACAAGTGCAGTGGAATTATTGTAAGCCTTTCATTTATGAATTCTTGAAATCTTTCAAAATTTTCAGGACTCATGTTCGCTTTAGCCCATTCGAATGCTTGTTTGAAGGACTTGGCTAACTGTAACAGTTCTTCAAAATCATTATCCTCATGGTTGTATGACTTGAGCTTTACCGTAGTAGTGATGTTATTTGCTACCTTATTTGGATCAAATTGCCTTCTTGGTAAGGTATGAAGCCTAAAGGCTTCCATGTTTGCTGACTCAATATCATGATTGAAATTTGCTAAAGCAAAAGAACCGCACTTGACAGGAAAAGAGGGCCATAATAACTTTTTGTTTTCTTTGAGGACTTTAGTTAGGCCTTTTCCTACGGTCTGGTGGGCAATTTCCCTTGCTAACAATTTATCAGAAACATATAAAGGGGGACATGTGAGTTGGCTGTGCTACCAAAAACCTACTGTAGGTGAACCATTCTTTAATAAAATATTTGCCGACAACTAGAAGGTCTGTTGCGGCTTCTTGGGAAAACCTGGGGGCTTTCTTAATGAGAATCATTTGATGGAGGGGCAAAATAACAAAATGACATATCTTATAGAAATGAGGTATATAATGGGATTCCCATATTGGCTTATGACTGAGGTGGATAGGGTAGGGATCCTGTAAGGTCCATTTCCAACCCATGTTCGGAAATGCAGTGCAGAAACAAATGGCGTCCATAATGTAGGCACAAAAATAGAAAGGGGGAAGGTTCTCTAGAGAGGAGGCTCTCTTCTGTCGATACTCAGTAACGATGGTGGCTAGGTTATTAGATAGAATGGTGGCCCAATTCATGATGTGGGAGTTAACACAAGCATCAATCAGAGGAATCCATTCTATGGAAAATTTAGAATTATTAGGCAGCCCATATAGTCTACATAACATAGTAGTTCATAGTTATAAGGGTTTTCCAAAGAGGCTATAACATACATACCTGATTTGTCAAATTTGATTTTGTTGTCTAGTACTCTCTGGCCCTGAATCATCTTGAAGGGGTCTAGGTTCTTCTTTGTGAAGCTGGCCATATATGCCTTATCATATATATCCTGAGGATCAGGTATATGATACATTTTCTTCATGTCCTCTGCTTTGAACGATCCCATGAGTTTGTTTTTTAAATTCCTGAATTGCCTATCTTCAATGGTGAGATTTTCGACCACCCATATGATCATATCCGTGTGTGGGAGAATTTTAGCCCTCACTCCTATCCTATTCAGGAAAGAATAGGCAACGTCCTTGAATTGAAGCCCCAAAGTTCTTGTTGAGTCAGTTGTTACTCTTGTAATAGTAATCTTGGGACGCTCATCCTCAAGCCTATTGTAAATGACCTCCCAAGCTATTGCTCCTCCATCGAAGCTGCAGACTGTATCAGAGAATATGGGAGCCATCTCTATAAACTCGGATTCTGCAACACTTTGCTTCTTCTATTTCTACGTTACCTTCCTTAATGACATGTCTTTTGTAGCTTACCTAAAATGGACAAGATATATCATCGCAGGCAATATCGGGTAATTAAGATTGAAATAATTTCTGAAATGACCTTGGATCATGAGAAAGGTTTAATGAGATACTCAACGTTAACTACCCATAACTTGGAAAATGATTAGCTCTCCTTGGGCCGCTAAATATTTATTATCTTGTCAATTCATTCGTTTTTTGTGTTTAAAACACAATTATTTCACACGTTTACCACTCTTATTCACATATCGTAATCTTCAAATGGATACAATATAGCATTGTGTTTACTATAAGGTGAAATGCGATTGCGATTGTCGCAATATCGCATTTCGCAAATCCTTAATGGGCATTGTAATGACATATCTTAATTACTTGCAAAGTTTGCAAAGTGTGATTTGCAAAATGACAAGGTGCTTATAATCGGGATATCGCAGTGGGAGGTTTGATCGTGCATCGCAAATTTTTAAAGGTGTTTTATGGTAGTCACATGGAAAAGTGTGATTTGCAATTTGCAATAAGGATCTCATCCTTGGGTTGTTTTTCAAGATATTTCAAGGCAATTTCTTAGAGTTAGGTTTTATTTTCCTAAGACTAAAAATTTAAAAAGCGTCCCCATTTATATCTCTAACATAGCTATTGTTATCCATAAATGGGGGGGGTTGTTACATAGTACAACAGTTGGCGATTCACTTGGGAGAACCAGTTATCTCTGAGTAGTTTTCTAAAATTTCTAAAACTTTCAAAGTAATTAGAGTTATAGGAATAATAATAACATGAGTTATAAAAGTAAACAACATTTCTCTAGAATCATTATCACTTACATAATCTATTTATTCAACTACTTTACTCTTGTAATGATATAAATACAAATGTTTGCATTAGTCAATAATAAGAGTTAAAGTGATATAGCATGTGTTTTCTACAGATTGGTTTTTGATGTTTACTCATTTATCATAGATAGAGCCTTTGCTGCCAGCAGGTGTTCATAGCCTCGACAGGGTTATCTTTTAGCCAACAATGGTTCATTATCCCATCTGAAGCAATTTTAAAATTTCGAAATGACATTCACTTGCTTTGGATCTTACTTGGATTTTGTCCCTTTTTCCCTTTTAATATAATCTTTTCTTTGAGGTTTCTTAAAAGACATCGTCTAGGCTTGGTAACCTAATAATGACAATGCCATTCACTGGTTGTAACTAAACTGAACAAGATGGCTCTTGATGAGACCCCTTGTCTTCTTATCGATGAGATCATTAGCTATTACCCTATTTTGATATGCAATATTGGTAATATCAGTTTAATTATCTCCCTATGACCATGGTAAACAAGCTAGCAATTAGACCTTTTATCTTCTAAGTTTTGTATTTTTTAGAATTACACTCTGAAAAAGGAAAATTTTACCAGATGGGGTGAATCATTGGCTCTTTTGAGAGTTTTGGATGATAATGATAGAGCTTTAAGATACCGATCTGCAGAAAGTCCTTACTAGGTTACAGATTCTTTTCTTGACTGATAACAAAACATTCATGCTTTAAAAGATAAGAGTTTGTTCATAGAATAAATGTTTTTAGCAAGATCAAGTTAAAAAAAAATGAGGTTTGCTTTGGTACTCAAATGTTCTAATTATTTATTTTAATTTTAACTTACTTATAGAAGCGAAAAAATAGAAATATTATCAAAGATTTTATTTTGAAAAGCCAAAAGTAAATACTACTTAAACTTTGTTTTCCTAGGAAGTTGAAAGGCAATATGATACAAAATCAGAAGGGACTGTCTTCTAAGAAAAGTATTTTTTCAAGATTTTCCCATTAATGGGCAAAGAATCATTTTTACCTGATAAGTCTTGTAAAAGAAACGTTGATTGTCCAATTTTCTCAATAATTTGAAAAGAGCCAAGCTATAGTCTTTGAAATTTGGCATGTTTACCCTTTTCTTCGTGTGCTTTGTCCCATTTCAAAACCAAATCCCCTACTTCAAAAGTTTTTGAACTGGCAGAGGTTGTATCAAAAGAGGCTTTGACAATTGTTGATGATGGAAGTGGGTTGCTTTGGCCTTTTCTCGTTCTTCTTCAAGCTTAAGAATATGAAACTGTCTAGCTTGGAGAGAAGAAGAAGCGTTTTCATCAATGAATTGCACTAGGGCAAGAGATGGGATTGATATGTTTGTGGGAAGAACAACTTCTTTTCCATAAACCAAAGCAAAAGAGGAAGAACTGATAGATGCCTTTTGTGTAATTTTGTTTGCCCATAGAGCAAATGTCAATGCTATGTGCAAATTCTTATGATTTTGGTCAAAAGTCCTTTTGATAATTCTGATGAGGTTTTTGTTTGTTGATTCTGCTAATCCATTACCTTGTGGATAATTGTTGGCTGAATATTTTAGCTTAAAACCTCGCTTTAGAGCAAATTCTACCATTGCATTTCCAGAAAAGTAAGATGCATTGTCAAACATTAAAGCTGAGGGTAAGCCAAACTTGGTAATAATGTTATGATCAATGAAGTCTATAATGTTTTCTGTATTGGCTATCCTTAAAGGGATAACTTCTACCCATTTTGTAAAATAATCAATAGTTGTAAGGATGAATCTATGCAGTTTGGAAGAGTTAGGAACAATCTCACCAATTATGTCTAATCCCCATTATTCAAATGGTCATTGGATGTTTACTAGTTGCAAAGGGAATGTTGGCTTCCTTTCTCTTCCAGATGTAGTTTGACAAGTTTTACACCTTATTGCATATTCATGTGCATCCTTAAATATCGTTGGCCAATAATATCCTACATGCAGGATTTTGCGAGCTGTGATATTTCCTCCAAAATGTCCTCTCGCTGGTCCATCATGTAATTCTTGCATGACCTTTTCAGCTTCAGGTTTCTCCAAGAATCTTAGTAATACTTAATCATAATTTTTTCTAAACAATACATCATTGACTAATTGATACTGATTTCAACCTTAAAGCACGCTTTGTTTTGTAATTAAGTTGTATAGGAGCACATATGTTCTTTAAGTAAAATTTCAAACCAACATATTGTGATTATGTATTATTGAGAATTACCTCTGATATTTGCACTTCATTACCTTGATCTTCTGCTAGTGATAACTGGGAAGCTCCTATTAACATCCTACAAAAACCTTGACCCCTAATAATTTTATCCAGCCAGATTTCCACATCATATTCTTGAAGTGCAGTAACCCAGTTGGTTCTTTTCTCCCCTACTTCTCTTTGGATTAATAGTTGCCTTACTGCAGGGTAGGGTACTATTATATTTTTATGGGCTTTAAGAAGAAAAACAACAAATACTTGTTTCTCGATAGTTGAATAATTTAACTCAGCACCTTGCAAGTTGGAACTGAAAAAGGAGATAGGTGCTTTGATATTTTCATCATTTAGTTGTGTTAGAACTGCTCCATAAGATGTATCGGATGAAAAATTATATAATACAAAAGGTTTGAGAAAGTCAGGCGTTGTCAGTGAAGGAGCATTAATAATGGATTTTTTAATCAACTCGAATTGCTCCCTTTCATGTTTGCCCCATTTGAAAACTTCGTTTTTCGTATTATTGTTTGAAGAGGTAAGACAATCTGTGAAAAGTCTGGGACAAATCTTTTTACAAAATTAATTTGGCCTAGGAATAATTGCATGGTCTTTTTGTTATGTGGGAGAGGAATATTTTCGATATCTTGGATTCTATCAGGATAAATGTAAATCCCTTTCTTGGATACTATAAATCCAAGGAGTTTGCCTTCCGGTAAAGAAAAATAAGATTTTTTGGGGTTTAAGGAAATGCCATATTTCCTACGTCTTTCAAAAATATGCTTAAAAGCAATATCCATGGCATGTTGAAATGTAGCACCTGCGTTAATGAGTCCAAAGGGCATCTTTTGGTAGGCGTATGTTCCCCACTTGGTTCTGAATGTTGTCTTTAATCTGTCATCTAGATGCACAAGAATTTGATTATATCCTTAGAATCCATCTAGAAAAGACATCAATTCAGAACCTGCAACTGATTACAATATCTGTTCCATGGTGGGCAAAGGAAAGTCATATTTTTGACAAGTTTTATTTAGGTTCCTAAAACTGATACAAATCCTAATATCACCATTCTTTTTCCTTACAGGCACCATATTCGATACCCATTTAGAGTGTCTAACATGGAAGATTATTTTGGCTTTTAGAAGCTTGTTTAATTCAGATTTGATTTGGCTTTCAAGGTTTGGGTGAATTTTGCGAAGCTTCTGTTGAACTGGCTCTTCGTTTTAATTCATAGGTATGGTATGTTGAATTACAGAGGTATCATAGGTTTTGAGATCTGAGTAATCCCAGGCAAAGACACCTTCGTATGTTTTCAACAACCTAATGAATGATATCCTTTCCTCTGATGATAGGCCAAGACCTAGGTTGATATTTTGAGGTTTTTCAATTGACCCTAAGTTTACTACTTCAAATCTCAAAGTATAACTTTGAGTTTTGGAGTTAGTAACTTTCTTGAATCTATCCTTTAGATCATAGAGATCTTCCATCTTAACTACAAACTTCGGGATTTCGTTTAGATTCTAATCATTTTTAATTTGGAGATCATGCTCTTGTTCGTCTATGATTTGTTCATCATAGGACCCCTCTGATGTAAGGAAATTAACTATATTCACATCGTTATTAAATACTCTCCAATTTGTTACATTATTGGGAATAAATGGCCTAAAAATTAACTCTATTGAAAATCTGTCTGGACTGAAATCTTTTGTGGATATAAGCTTGGATGCTACATTAGCAAGTAAGTCATCACTTGTGGTTTACAGTCTAGGAACTAAAGAAATTTTAAAAGCAGAGAAGTGAGAATTCAGATTCTAGGTTGATGACTGATAATGTTTAAGGTGCCCAGAGACAAAGTGAATTTTACTTCTTTCAGAATCACCATAGACTTGCAGATATTTGACATTAAGGCCAATGGCTTTGTACAAACCTTGGATCAATGCTTCATATTCAGTGACATTATTGGTGCACTGAAATTCAATTCTACAGGCTAACATGGTTTTCTCTCCTTTCGAATTAATCAAAATGCATCCTGTGACTTCACCATCTTCAAATTTGGAACCGTCAAAATAGAGAGTCCAGAACAAAGAATTATTTGAAATTTTATCTACTAAATTAAAAGCATCCGTTTGTGAAATTTTTTCTAATTGAGACACTACGACATTATCTAGGAAGGGAGACCTTTGAGCATTAAAGGATCCTAAAAATGACTCAGCCAAGTAATTTCTAATGATGTTATTGGTGAAGGCGACATGTTCATTTCTTCCCTCAAGGTCAGTGACTATATATTTCATGAACTTTTCTCAGTCTATTCTGATTTGGTTTGGTTTACCATTATGTGCAACCACATATGAGACCAATCAGTTATGAAGTAACCATGTAACTTTTCAGACCAATCCATACTTAGGATTAAACCATAAAATTCAGTGATATCAGCCACTAAAATATCAATCATTTGGGAAACTTTTGGATTAGAGGAAAGCCTGATTAATACTAATGTTATTTCTCCGAGTACCTCTACTTTTGTCTTGTCTAATTGAACTATGTGTACGCATATTTTTCAGGTGTAATATTAGATTTGGTGCACACTGCTTTTGGCATAATATTTGATGAGGCTCCTGAATCAACAAGACAGTTATGAACATTCATGTTGTAAATTTCGTAAGTGAGCAGAAATGGAGGAATATGAGAAACAGATTTATCACCAATTAGGAATAAATCTGAAGGATCTACTTTGTTGGAAGATGGTGGAAGTTTTCCCATATCATAGGCAGCTTGAGTAACTACAGCAGATGGCAAAGGGGATACAGATACTGCTTTTAATTCTCTTAAAAAAAAATTATGTTGTTTCTTGAGTTTAGTGAGTTCATGCAAAGAAATGTTTGCTCTAGTATTTTTCATATCTTCGACTATGTTGTATTCCATTGTATCTAAAACCACCAATGTTTTGGAAGCATTTGGAGAATCTAGTGGAATAGGGTCTGTCTGACTAGTCTTACACTTTTTTTTATTGTTTTCTCCTTTACAGGAGTAGCAGTTTTTTGTTTCTGATTTGTGATAGACATGTCAGGAGAGTTTTTTTCTCCTCATAGTTATTGGCATAGCTTGTGCCTCTTCTTCATTTTGGAGGATGAAATCCCACATTCCATTTAATTCAACTTCTTCTTCCGTTTCGACTTCCTCTTCTGCAAGTGAGTCTTCTTATGTTTCTTGGTCAGACTCAACATTTGAAATGGTGTTCGGGGGTTGTGATGTAGAAGAAGGATTCCTTTTAAATGAGCAAAAAGGATTCTTGGGAGCAGAGGGTTCTGCATCCTATTTCTTGATTTCAATAATTTCATTAGACATTATTTTTAATACATTCTGCAAGCCTTCAAGATCGAAAGGGTCCTTTGAAATTTTCTTTTTAGAATAATCTTTAAATGTTACTTTCTTTGACTTTCTCTCGTCTATTTGTGATCTCTTTTCTAAAGCTATAATCCTTCTTTATACAGACAAGGATTCTTTCATGTTTTCTACAAGGGTATCCTTATTAGCTCTATCTACAAAAATTGCAATAATAGAGGGAAGAGACGATATGTACCATTCTATTTTTACATCTACAACAGGTTTTGAGGCAGCTGGGATTTTATTGAGAAATTTGTTAAATCTGTAGTTGAAGTCTTTGATCCTTTCATTTGAGTTAGCTTTTAAATTAGAAATATCATTGATTAAAGATGTTATGGTCCTATCATCACCAAATTTTGCAAGAAATACTTCTTGAAAAGTATCCCAGTTCCTAATTGATCTCGCTAGAAGGGGAAAATACCAATATCCAGCAGATCCTTGGAAGGTATAAGGGAATAGTCTGATTACAACATCTTCATGTGCAACTCCATTAAGATTCATTACTAACATGAAGTTATTTAGATGTTCTTCCACTGGAAGACCATCGTCGGGATTGTACTTGGGTAGCCATTTTTCTGGGATTGCTGAGAGTGCATTTGGATTTGCAACCAGGACAACACCAGGGTTTGTCCAAGGTTGAGTGGGTTGATTGGCCATAATTTGAGTTGGAGATCGAGAAGATGGGAAGGTTGGTCCAGAAGTAGGTATATATGGCAAAAAACTTACTACTCAGTTAGTACTACTAGTGGTAGTACTAATTAAAGAAGTGGATAGTTGAGAAGTTATGGATTGAGTAGAAGTGAATGGATGGAAAGGTGATGTGATCTCACTAGTATCCGATTTAGATCTTGGTGAGGTAACTTTCCTATGTCGTGGAGGGATGGGGAA